>ML424236.1:47443-92512 GCA_005239525.1 Nicotiana knightiana | reverse complement strand
TAAAAATTGATTTAAGCCTTACATGAGTCAATAAAGCGACCGTGTTAGAACCGCGGGACTCGAGGGGTGCCTTACACCTTCCCCTCGGTCAACAGAATTCCTTACTCAGTCTTCTGTTTTCGTAGACCATAAATTAAGAGTCAAACCATCCTTTGTTAAGGGATTCAAGATAAAAGGTGGCTTGGAACACCAAAACTCAATTATAAGTGGCGACTCTAAATAATAAATAATCCCTTTTTAAAACGTCACTTCGATTGGAAAAACTCTTCACCAACCTCGTAATAGGGTCGTGGGACATAAAAGAGGTGTGACAAAGTTATAGTAAAATTGTAGAAAAATTATATTATGTTGTTTATATATATTTATTTATTTAAATACTGTATGAAAGTTGAACAATATTGTACAAAAAATTATATTTAAGTTGTATGATATTGTAGTTGTATATAACTGGGCAGAAATAATATATGAAAGTTATAGATAAGTTGTTTACTATATAATTAGTTGTATGAAATTTATTTTTACTATGTATAACTCAGATACAAAAAATACAAAAGACATATTGTATAAAAATTGTATTTAAGTTGTATGATATTGTAGTTGTATATAACTGGGTAGAAATAATGTATGAAAGTGTAGATAAGTTGTATAATATATTATTAGTTGTATGAAATTTATTTTTACTATGTATAAATCATATACAAACTATACAAAAGACATATTGTATAAAAAAATATATAAAAATTATGTTTAAGTTGTATGATATTGTAGTTGTATATAACTGGGTAGAAATAAATATTATGTAATTTATTTTTAATTTGTATTTTGTTGCATATGTATTAAATTTATACAAAAATTATTTTTAATTGATATGTTGTACCATGCCGTTATATATTAACCATCATTGATATAATTGAAGCCTTCATATAATAATCATGATACTATAGTTCAGAGTTCATATCAATGTATGTTATTGAAATTTCTAGGTCTATTGAAAATTTTGCAAGAAGGGCAACCATAATCTTTGAAATATTTTTTATTATTTAAAATTACATAAGTGTGTGACAAAGAGATATTTTTATTACAGAGAAGAAATAAAGATATAAGTGTGTAACAAAGAGATATAATTTGTAGCATAGACAAATCATAGAGTTAAGAAAGAAGAAAAATAGAAATATGTCACAAAAAAGAAGAAAACTGAGGATTTCTTCATTGTATTCTTACGAACACCGCAATTGACGAAACTGAAGATATTAATTGCTCAGAACTTACTTGCCTTTGGAATTTTATGCGTACCGTAACTGCTAACTTAATATTCACGGAGAGGTGGAAGAAAAAAGGAAAAAAGTGTAACTAAATCCCTTGATTGAAGACACAAATGATGGATTGAGAGTCTTTTAAGGTGGATTGTATACATTTTATAAATAAAATATATTTAGGTTGGGTAAATACCAAAACATGAAATTTTTTCGTTATAAGGTTTCAAATAGTGTGAAAAATTTCCAAACTTTAAAGATCATAAAAAATTTATTATTAACCACATGACTCGTCCAAAACTCTATTCATTAATAATTATATTTAGTTGAGAACACTAACATCGCGTCATGAAAATGGATTCGGTAAAACATTTTATATGAAAATTCTTCTATTTTTAATGCACGCAAGACGCAAAATCTCGTGTTAAATAACGTGGAGGTTCGACTCCTCTTCAAATCTTGCTTTTTAACATCACTTCGTTTGATAACAATATTTTTTTTTTGGTTAACAACAATATTTTCATATGTGTGTCATGAAACGTACGTATTACTTAATAATTAATGCTAGTGATTAACAAACTTACAAATAATTATATCCATTAACGTTTTTTAGAAATAAATTAGAGTAATAAATTATTCGTTAATCTTTTAGTAGCTTATTAGAAGCACACAATGCCAAATTGCGTTATGTAGTTGTTAATCTTTTCTGAAAGACTGAATTTCCAAAGAATCAATTTTAAAAAAAATTAACAAAAGAAAGAAGACTCTTATACCTAAAAGTAATACAAATTGTTCGAAACTATTCTAATGCGAGTTTACATTCGTTCTTTTAATTTTGTTAGTTATGAAACATCCCATTTTAATCAATCTTTTATTTTCTACTTCTAATCTTTTAAAATTTCTTTTCTCCTGCGTGCCTTGGAGATAAGATGAATTGCGATATTTTCTAAAGCTTCTAAACCTAAAAATGTGATTTTTTATATATATTATGTGTTATTACTTTTTTGTTTGTTGCCAATATGGTATACTACATAATTAAAATAAGAAAAAATTTATATAGAAAACTTAGTGGATACAGAAGTCCAAACTTTTAGAAAATTATTAAAGTCCTAAATATTAGAAAAATTATTCATTGACTATGCCCTAAATATTAAGAAAATAATCAAATGACTATTTTGTTTAGTACGAACTCTATTTTAAAAAGGTAAAAAAGACGAACGACATTTTACTAAGGTTTTTGTACTTCAAATATAATACTAGTCTTAGGATACACGCGTGCATGTGTATCCCGTCTCAATGAATATAAATTTTAAAAGAATTACATATATTTTAGATTGAAAATTATGTTGAGCTATAAAATAGAAGATAAATCTAAAGTATAAGTTTTTAAAAATGATGATATTTGATTCTGTTTAATTATCTAATTACCCAAGAAAGGAAGTTTTCAATCATCTCAATCAATATATTAAACTTAATATTCATTTCAGTTCCATAATTTTATTACTTCAATTTCACAAGTAATTATGTTTCTCTTTTAGTTTTAACAAGAATATATAATCCTCGAAGATTTAAGAGTTAATAATTTTGAAAAATTATAATTTTAAAGTTTATTCTAAAAGATACAAGGTCAGGTAACTGACATGAGAGGCTTTTCTATTCCTCGCAAGCAAAATGCATAGTGTTCAGTTTGTTTTATCTATAGAATACTATACAACTTGTTTCCAATAAAAACATTAGAATAATATTACATTCCTTATTTCGTTTTTAGATAGATGTTAAATAGAATGGAAAAGGATATGGGGTTGAGGTGGAAAGCGTTCTTAAACGTAATTCAAAAATTGGAACACACATACACTGTTTTTTATGCACAACAAAAAGTATTAGACTTCGGCCTTGAAAATTTTCCTATGCTAACTCCTTTATCTAGCATAAATGGCTCAAAAAGTGGAACAACAGGTACTAGTGGAAGCTTTACCTTACCTCGTGACAGAGGTGGGGCAACAAAACTCAATCAATGAGGTGGTTAATATAAAATGTCAAGGGTATTAATAAGTGGTGTAAAAGGAAGGAGTCAAAAAACTATTTAAAGACTAAGAACATAAAATTTGCAGGAATCATTGAAACAAGAGTAAAGGAGCATAATTCTAAAGAGTCCGTCACCACATTGCCCCTCACCGGGAGATGCTTCATAATTACAATGTTGCAATTAATGGTAAAATATGGATGATATGAGATACTAGTTACTACTCAGTAAAGCTAATTAAAGCAGAAGCACGGGTTATTCATTGTATTGTTAAAATATCAGAAAAGATCAAGAATATGCAGTATCTATAATTTATGGATATAACGCAATTGAAAAAAGGAAGCAGTTATGGAAAAACCTAAAAGAGATGGACCAAATGACATCCATTCCATGGGTGATTGGAGGGCATTTTAATGTTGTTCTACAGTTACAAGATAGGATTCATGGAAATCCAGTTACTATGGCTGAAACTCAAGATTTCAGCAAGTGTATTCAAGAATTAAAGCTTAGTGAGTTGACTTGGGAAGGTGACTATTATACTTGGTCTAATAAACAAGATGGTTGTGACACGATATGGCGCAGAATTGATGGGATCTTTGGTATTATGAATGGATGATGCAATGAAGGCATCTCTCAACTATATATGAGTTGCCATTCATTTCTGATCATGCACATATGAGCTTAACTTTCAATGACCACCAAAGAAGTAGGAAATCTCCATTCAAATTCTTTAATGCCTGGGCAGATCATGAGAGGTTCATAAATGAAGTGCAGCAAATTTGGCAACAAAGATTTCACCGACAGAAAATCCTAGATGTATGGATGAAACTCAGAGCATTGAGACCAGTACCGAGGAAACTCGATATTGAGGAGTTTAAGTTCATTAGACAGAAGATAGAGATAGCCAGTATTGAACTTGAAAAGGTACAAAAAAGCATTAATACAAGTTGTTCTGATGAGTTGCTGCTGAAAGAAAATGAGTTGATTCAAAATTTGGAGAAGTGGGGTATGATGGAAGGAGCTTTGAAACAAAAGGCCAGAGCAAAGTGGATACAACTAGGTGATTATAATACTAAGTATTTCTCAGCTGTAATAAAAGAAAGGAGCCAAATGAAGCAAATGGTGGAGCTGCAATCTATCACTGGCAACAAAATAACTGATTCAAAAAGTATTAAAAGGGAGATAGTAGAGTTCTATAAATCACTGATGGGCACTACTGCCCAATCACTTCCTGCTACAGACAAAATGGTTCTGCACAAGGGAGCTAAACTCAATCAACAACAATTGATTGAATTGTGTAAAGATGTGACTCCAGAAAAGGTTTATGAAGGTTTGTGTTCTATTGGTGCTGATAAGGCACCTGGTGTTGATGGTTACAATGCATGCTTCTTCAAGAAAGCATGGCCTATTATTAAATATGAAGTCACTGAAGTTGTTATGGAGTTTTTTACTATTGGAAAATTTTATAGGGCCATAAACTGCACAACTATAACCTTGGTTCCCAAGGTTCCTAAGCCTAAAACTATAAAAGAGTTCAGACCTATTGTATGTTGCATTGTACTATACAAAATAATATCCAATATTCTGACAGTAAGGATACAATGCATCATTAGTATAATCATCAATAAAGCTCAAGCGGGGTTTATACCTGGAAGAAAGATTGCAGATAATATTCTATTGGTACATGAATTGGTGAAGGCTTATACTAGGAAAAATATCTCTCCTAGATGCATGATAAAGATAGATCTTTACAAACCTATGACTCTGTTGAATGACCATATATGAAACAAGTTATGGAAGAGTTAGGATTTCCTCAGCTATTCACATCTTGGGTTATGGAATGTATATAGACAGTTAACTACTCTATTGTAGTTAATGGTGAGCCAATTACACCTTTCATGCTGCTAAAGGATTGAGACAAGGTGATCCTATGTTACCTTTTCTATTTTTTCTGTTTGCCATAGCAATGGAGTGCTTGAGTAGGAACTTGGCTAACCTGAAGATGGAGAATGAGTTTAAGTATCACCCTAGGTGTGCAAAGCTAGGAATCACTCACCTATGCTTTACTGATGATTTGTTACTATTTGCCAGGGTGATCTGAAGGCATTTCAAACAATGTAGCAAAAATTTCATCAATTCACTCAGGTATCAAGGCTACAAGCAAACCTCAGCAAAAGTGAAACATATTTTGGAGGAGTTCCTACGGAGGATAGACAACAAATTCTGTAGCTTTTGGGGATTTCTAATGGTGAATTACCTTTCAAATACTTAGGTGTGCCTCTATCTACTAAAAAACTAAGTATACTGAAATGACAACCCCTTATTGATAAAATGACTACAAGGATCACTTCATGGACATCTACGACCTTGGCTTATGCAGGAACAGTACAGTTAGTCCACAGTGTTCTGTTTGGTATTCAGCCTTTCTGGGCATATCTGTTTATCCTCCCACAAAAGTGATCAAGATTGTAGGACTATGTAGATCTTATATATGGTCGGGTGCAAATGAAATCACAAAGAAAACCCTACTGGCTTGGGATAGAGTTTGTCTACCTAAGACTGGGCGTGGACTTAATATTGTTAACTTGAAGTTGTGGAACAAAACAACTATTGCTAAAAACTACTGGGACTTAGCTCATAAGCAAGATAAGTTGTGGATCCGATGGATTCATACATATTACATTAAGAATCATCAGTTGAGCACAATAATAATACCTCAGCAAGCTTGTTTGATAGTAAGGAAAGTGATAAAGGCAAAGGAGCTACTGGAAGCTAGACAGTATGTGCAAACTCATAACAAAAGCTTGATTAGACAAATATACTTGCACTTGCTTGGTGATTACAATAGAGTGGAATGGAAAACTTTGATATTTAACAATGCAGCAAGATCAAAGGCAAAATTCATAATGTGGCTTATGATGCATGGGAGATTGATGACTTGTGATAGAATAAGCAGTTGAAAGATTATTGTTGATACACAATGTGTAATGTGCAGAAAAGGCAGTGGAAACCATAGATCATTTATTTGGACAGTGTGGGTATACTAAGTAAATTTGGAGTAAAATGTGCAACTGGATGAAAAAACAATATCTGGGATTTGTTGATTGGCGGCAGTTTCTTCAATGGTCAGTATTTTGTGTCAAAGGGAAAACTCAGCATGATCAGGTTTTTAGAGTGGTCTATGTAGAAATTGCTTATCACATTTGGATGGAGAGAAACAGACGTATTTTTGAACAAAAAAGTAGAGTATGGGAGCAAATTATAAAAAAAATAGCCTATATTGTTAATGTTAGAGTTACTCCTAGAAATAAGTCTTTTGTGTTTAGTCTATGTTTCTAGGTAGTAGAGTATGGAATGTATATGGAAGGATAGCAAGTAGTGTTAGTTGTTCTATAGTTTTGTAATTGTTATGTGGTGATTAATAAAATAAGTTAGTTACCAAAGAAAAACAAATCAAAGAACTTTTCATCTTTTTTTTTTTAGAAATTAAACATTTCGAGAAAAAATATTCCATGTTCAATGTTATTTTTAAAAAGGAATCGATGACCAAATATGTAATATGAAATATTGGATGTAATAATATGAAATTAAAGATATGAAATAACTTTTTGCAAAATTCTTTTTTCTTTTTTAACCTTTTCTTGTTTATATTGACATAACTGGTAAAGTTGTTGTCATGTGACCAAGAGGTCCCGAGTTCAAGCCGTGAAAATAACCCATGACAAAAATGCAGGGTAAAGTTACGTATAATAGACCCTTATAGTCTGACCCTGCCCATAGCGCGAGCTTAGTGTACTGAACTGCATTTTTTTTCTTCTTCTCTACACTGATTAACTAAAATTATTTGTGCGGCACAAATGCTTATTCTCGGTGCAATTTTAGAACTTCTACCACTTTATTCCTCGTTAACAAAATAAGTATAAATAAGATTTAAAATATTAATAATTTAAACAAGAAAATAATTTATATAAAAAATATCATTAATTTTAAAGTATTAAATATTATGACTTTTTACCTAGTTTAATAAGGAAATATTTAATACTAAGATTTAGTTAATTTAAAGTCCTTAATATTAGGACAGTGAATAATTTATAATTTTGTCCAATGTGAAACCTATTTTTAAAGGATAAAAAAGAAAAACAGTATTTCGCTAAGGGGGATCGTGCTTTAATATAGTAATATAGATAGATAGAGATACATTATTATGGAAAAGGAATCTAAGATTTTCTAAGAAAAATGTAAATTGTAATTTAAAAAAAAAGGAGAGATAAATGTAATAGGCGAAGAATCTTTTTCTAGAGCATAGAACTAAACTATTTGAAGCATAAATAGAAAATTAGATACTTGACATGAACCTACAATGAAATCCCACTATATGAAATAATGAGAATAGAGTGGATTTAACATAAGATATTAGGGATCTTTGATCGAAAGGAAGTACAATTTTAAATGTTCTTATTGGTCGTTACTAAATGATTATGATTGATAAGCTATTCGGCATTTGTTAGAACCTTACACTCCTAAATTTTATTCATAATTTCAGATAATTACTTTTATCATCAATCAAGAGCTGAGTTGCGGTCGAGTCACACATTTGGCTGATTGGCTAAAAATAATTATATCTGCTTACCAATAGACAAAAAATATACATGTATATTTCATATGTACATTAAAAAATATATTTGTCTGATGTTATTTTATTAGAGCAGTTATACCGAGGAGTTTTCCAAAAAGAGAACCCCCTAGAATGGGCTGAGCACCAAAAAGTGGGAGAAATTAAAAAAATAGCCATATTTACAAGCGGTCATTCAAAAATAGTCATAATTTCAAAAGTTACCGAAATTTAGCCACTTTTCATGTAAAGATAAATTTGAAACGAAATCATTGTTCAAAATCCGGAAAATACTCCAGCATAATATACTGGAATTTCAAGCATAAGTATACTGAATTTCTAGCATAAATATATTGGACTTCTAACATAATATACTGGAGTTCCAGTATAATATGCTGGAAGTTCATACACAGGTGCTCCAATCTCCAGTATATTATGTTGGAACTTTTCGCGTGTTGGAGTTTCAACATATTATGCTGGAAATTCATACACAGGTGCACCGATCTCCAGTATATTATGCTGGAACTTTCTGTGTTGCAGCAAAATAGTGGCTATTTTTCAATGACTTTGCAAATGCTGACGATTTTTGAATGACCAGTCCGAAAACTTGCTAGCCCGTGCTATTTTTAACCAAAAAGAGGACCTGTATTGGGCCGACGCCCAATCTTCTCTATGGACTGGGTTTCGGGTTGGGCTTTTGTTCCCACACAGCATGGGCCGTGCTGATCGATGGGGTTAAATCCTGTGAAAATTATTTTGTTTCCAAAAACAATAATAAAAAAAGAAATTCTTGGGGAAGGCATAACTCTTTTTGTTATGTGGCTTACATGAGTAAGGCAAGTAATGGATCCAGTATTTGCAAATTGAATATATGGGTTTACCAATGAAGCGAACAATCTATGCACCAGGCGGAAGAGGGTTGTATGAGTTTGTGAAACTGGTTTTTAGGGATTTCTTTTTAAGATTGCATATTAAAATACCATAAATTTATATATCATTTTTTCTTTTGTTTACATTCAAGTTCCTATAGGTAGGCTATAATCAGGTTAAGAAACAGTACATGTTAGTTAATCATACCTGTTTGCACGTGTATTACGTTTGTACTCTGTATACATTCGTGAAATCATAATTAGTCGATGAAATTCATGTCTAGTTTAGTTGATGATACTTCTTTAAAATTGGCGTAAATTTTAGAAATGAATTTTATATCCCACATATGAAACAAGTTAACCGCAATTCTAAATGAATTAATCAAATAATAAAATTATCAATAATTTAATTTCATTGATAGGTATCCATAAGGCTTTTAATGGAAGAATTCAAATTAAATGGAGGAGTGTAATTACGATCTTTATATTGTGTTAAGATTTAATTCAGCAAAAAACGAGCACAAATGTATCACAAAGTCTAAAAAATTATTCATGTAACACAAAATAAGACCTTGAAACTGAAGGTTGATCTTGTGGACAACTTTTATATATACTTCAAAGAAATATTTCAATTTATATTTCATATAACTCAAAATTTGTATGTCTAGATTTCATGTAAGTTTGTCTTGGACTGCTTTCACGTTTGTAGCATATTATTTCCATCATATATAATTGTAAAAATTACTTACTAATTAAGTAAAACGTCTCATCATGATCTCCGCCTTTTAAAATATTAATGGTAAATGGTTATAACTTATAACTTTAAGCTGCATCTCTAATTAAGTCAATTTGTTCAATTTCTTTAGACTTTCTATTCATGGAAACACGCTCATACGAAAACAAATCAAAAAAAACAAAAACTGTATTAAAAAAACACGACCAACGGCAAAAAGGAAAAAAAAAAGGAAACTAACATCTATGTCCATTTATAAGTAGCTAATTATAAAAATCGATCAATTTTTAAAATATTACTAATATTAGCCAATTAGCTATTTGTAGCAAAAATGGTCAAATTTTTACTTTCTTTTGAGTGAGTATTATTAGAATAGATTGAGTACATCTTAAGGAGTTTGAATCTCATTTTTGAGATGATTTGGTGAAGTTTTGAGGTGGTTTGAATTGAACATTCGAATTAAAAACTGAACATAAAAAAAAATAATATGTGTATCATACTGTGTGTCACATATGTATCATATTTGTAGCAATTATGTATCACATGTATACCTTTGTGTGAGATACATGCGTGATACATGTTTGATACACGTGTTGCAAAAGAATTTTTTGAACTCGATTTAATTATGAATTTTGATACAAACCCAGTCCAAATCACCTCCAATCTTCCTCAAATTTTGTATATTGACTTATCTATATGTTTTCAATGAATTTCAATTATACCCATTGAAAAAATTTCTTTTTTGCTTAGATTTTTGAAATATTGTATATATTTCTTTGTATTCCATCACCTTATTTGCTACCTCGTTCATGGAATTTCCTTTCGGTCTTGCATCTAATGTTGCTAATCACGCTTAAAAATATGGAAGAAGATTTTTGTATGTGATTCTTTGAGAGAAAGAACCTTATTTATTAATTTTTCAATTTTTATATGTATTTGGTTAATTTTGGTAAGTCTATGACTAATGATTAGAAATTGATAAATTAAAACTTATTTGAAATATTCGTCTAAGTTTCTCAAAAAAAAGAAAAAAACCAATTATGAGGTTGAGAGATCCTATTACGTCAATCTGTGTTAGATTGGAAAAAAATCCATATTCAAGAGTAAATGATACTCCAAGACTGAGTCAATGATCAAACTTAAATGCTACAGCCTACAGGTAAAAGATACTCCTCTCGGTTCAAAATAAGTGATTTTTAGTTATTTTCATACAGATTAAAAAAATTTATATTTTAATATTAATTAGCAATAAATTGACCATATTAATCTTTACTATCTTTTCACATAAATACTCCTAACACATACTCCAATACTATTTACTCCAAGGGCAATGTAGGAAAAAAATAATTAATTTATTCTTAAAATCTAGAAAAATCATTTATTTTAGATGACAAAAAAGATTAAAAAAATCACTTATTTTGGACAGGCGGGTGTACAGACTAGTCAATACCAATGCGAGTCAAGCCACTTGTGACTCCGTCATTTCCAAAACTAGGGACGTGCACGGATCAGATTGGATTGGATTTAGCACATTTCGGATTCGGATTCTAGAAAATGCAATCCGAATTATATCGGATCGGATTCGATTTTAAAGTTTGGATCGGATCAGATTTCAGATCTTATTATGCTAAATCTAGCAATTGTAAAGGTAATAACTTGAAAAAAGATGTAAAAGAAGTACTGGCTATCCGAAATTAAAGTGTAATATTTATACATTGCCTAATAATTTCGAATTTCGAATTTCGGATCAGATTAAAATATACCAATCCGAATCCAAAATTTTAATAAATACATTCCGAAATTCGATCCAATCTAAAATCCGAAATTCGAAATTAAATAGATCAATTTGGATTTTGAATATCCGATCTAAATGAACAGCGGTATCCAAAACTGCCACTACTTAGATTAGAGTTGCACTGACTGTTCAAATCTACATTCAGTTAAAAGGAAAAAAACTTATTTACACTCACAATGTATTAAATGCTACTAATAATAATTTTTTCTTAATAAAGTACGATTTCAATTCACATAGAAGTTTTCATTTTTGTACATTTCTTCATGGTACACTCTTATCCATATTTTTTCTTTTCCAAAATGGAAAAAATACTGACGTTGAGAGATCCAATTACTGCAATCCACGCAAGTCTGGAATAAAAAAATATTTATATTTAAGAGTGAAATGATAGAGTCAATAATCAAACATAAAGAAAAAGAAAAAGAGAAAATACAAATAATTAGTAGTATTCCTGCTTAGCTCTTTTTCTAAATGGAAGTCAAGTCATGTGTCAATGACTCAACTATTACTCACTCATTTTCCAATTGAAGGATAAAATTGTCATTACAGGGACCCCATGAATCTTCCACCCCCGTCACTACATTCTCCACCTCACCCCTTTATAATTTTCCAACGCCCTATATCCTCTCTAATCCTACGCACTCCTCAACTAACCTTACACACCAGCCAACATAAAAAGACTCAATTTTAGACATCGGTACTCGCTATCGTGCGCATTTCTCCGGCAACAATCGTACTTAACTTTCTTGTTTTTTTTAACACCAGGAATCGTAGGAAATGGGCGGTGCCGGCGGAAACGGGAGCGGCGGAGGGGGAGGACCGCAACAGTCGGGTACGACGGAGTCACAGTACTCAACGGCGAGGATTTCGGTGTGGTGGGACATAGAAAACTGTCAAGTACCTAGAGGATCTGATCCTCACGCGATTGCTCAGAATATAAGTTCTGCTCTTGTGAATATGAACTATTGTGGACCCGTTTCAATTTCAGCTTACGGCGATACTACTAAGATCTCTCCTTCTGTTCAGCAGGCGCTTAATAGTACTGGAATCGCTCTTAATCATGTACCTGCAGGTATACTTTTGTGGACTGATGCGTAAAAATACATTTTTTTTGTTTGCATGGTTGTTAGTTTGTTTAATTTTGATAAAATGACTTCTTTTTAGTTGATTTGATGGCTGCTTGAGTTGATCTATGTTGGAGGGTAAATGAAATTGTCTGATTGAACAGGATCTGTTAGATCTAGTTGAATTTTGGCTTTTTGATTGTCTTTGGTGCTGATTCTTAAGTCAACGGAGTGTGTATGATGGTCTAAAGCGCTTGATTGACTCTTAGTCTTGGAATCTATGCATGTGTCGATCTGATTTTCCTGTGTGTGAATTCTCACGGTCAGATGCAAAATTGCATTTTGTCCAATGATATACCCAAGTTTTGAAATTTATGAAACAAAATATTTTTATTAGGTGACTCAAAATAAAAGGAAGTAATGTTCTTTTCTTTACTTTTCTTTTCAAACGCCCTACCAGTGACAAGGATGGGGTGTTTGCTATCTGTTTAGCACGGATTGAAAACTGTTATGAGTTGCTGATCTTTTGTTTCGTAATTGTAGAACTCATCTTCTCTAAATCGTGAAGAAACCAAAATAGTGGTCTGAACCAGATCCAGGATTTTAAGTCATTGCGTGTGGTACTACTGCACAGTCCATTCTCTTTGATGACAATGGAAGTGGACTATCTATAGATGTTTTTTTTTCAAAAATAAAAATAAAAATTTTATTATATGTATTATGATCTAGGAGTACATGGTCGATTCATAAATTTTTTCCCTGAAAATTTCTTTGAAAGTTATATCCTTGAGCTAGTAGGAGCCTATGTTTTCCGTTCCAAACATATTCAATTCATTGATATTTGCTTCAATTTAGCATTTTATATCAGTGCTCGCTAGGTGTTAAAACTTTATAGTCTGACTGGGCGCATATTCTGCCTTACAGCTTTGTACAAAAGTGAAAATTTGGAGTTGATATGTGGTTTCCTTAGTTGACTCTTATCTTAATCTAATATCGTTATTTGGTTGATCCCTTTTCAGTGCCAGCTGACTAAAGTATTAAGCTTACCTCTATTGATAGTTGTTAAGTAACTAAGTGAATAGCTAACTGAGTCTTAAGATAACATTTGGAGGTGGTGTATACACTAAGAAAAACCAGTGTGTTCATGATTCTTATTTTTAGCACTTATGGTAGCTTGATTAAATCTGTTTAGAACTGCTTGGAGTCAACTTTGACTAATTTTGGACCAAATGTGTATAGGTGTCAAAGATGCAAGTGATAAAAAAATTCTTGTGGACATGTTATTTTGGGCAGTTGACAATCCTGCACCTGCTAATTATTTGTTGATTTCGGGAGATCGTGACTTTTCGAACGCACTTCATCAATTACGCATGCGCAGATATAATATTCTTCTAGCACAACCTCAAAAAGCATCTGTGCCACTTGTTGCTGCTGCGAAGACTGTATGGCTCTGGACAAGCCTTTCAGCTGGAGGACCGCCTTTGACAAATAGTGAATCAAGTCAACTTGTAAATAGCAGTTACGGTTCTTTAGCCACTTCAGACGCATTATCTACGTCATCTAGTGATTCCAGTCTGATAAGCCAGGCTGTTGATACTTTCCATGAAAGCCCGCAAGTGAAGTTTAACAATGGGGGAAGGGGTACCGATAATAAACAAAAGGGCAGACCAGCTCGTAAAAGTGTGAATCAACCCAATATATCACGAACTTCATCTGCAATGTCCGGCACACAAGAAAATCGTAGTGCTGCAAACTTCCATCAACCAGGATATGGGTATCCTAAGCAGTTCAATGATTCAGTGGAGTTGCCTGGAGCTCATAATTCAAGAATTCCGTTCAGTGGGCCCGTATCTGCCTCGAGCGTTGGTCCTGGTAATCTCGAGCCTTCCTGGACAAATGGAAACAACTCACAGAGCAGTTATCAAAATAATTATCCTCCAGTAAGGCCCAACAACCTCCCAGCATCACCGGTAATTCCACCTGGTAATTTCTTACCACCTAATTCGCATGTGCATCATTCTCAACCAATGCCTCCTAGGTCTGATGCACAAGGTTTCTCCTCAGGCCTTCAAATACCTATGCCTGATGTGGGTAAGCTAAAATTCAGTGAAAACTCCAATAATGGTCATAATCGTCCTTTTTCTCAATCGTGGAATGGAGAATCGAGACAACCTCCTCAGATTGAGAATTCTTATACTAACATAAATGGGCCTCAGAAAGGAAACAATTTGCATAAGAAAACACCATTTTACCTTGAAAAAGAGGTTAACAGGTATCCACATCCCAGCCCTGAGATTCCACCACCACAATCATCTTTAACAAATAGCAGTAATGGACCGCTCAACGGTGTGTGGGGAGCTCCAGGATGCCCAAAACCTTCTGAATATGTTCAAGGTCTTATTGGAGTCATTTTACTTGCATTGAACACCTTAAAAAATGAGAAGATTATGCCTACTGAAGCAAACATTGCAGATTGCATCAAATATGGAGATCCAAAACACCGCAATACTGATGTTAAGAAAGCTCTTGCAAGCGCAGTTGAACAACAGCTGGTAGTAAAAAAGAAAATAGGTGTTTTGCAATTATATGTTGGTAAAAATGAGAACGTATGGAAGTGTGTGAACCCTGTTAGTTGTAATCTGAAACAATATCCCAAAGAAGCATGGGATGACCTCCAGAAATTTCTATCATCTTCTGCTGGAAGAGCTGCCATAAGTGCTACTCAGTGCAGGTAATGGGATCTCATTTAAGTTGAACCTTCTCGGATTTTGGTGGATGTTTGAGCGGTTTTCAAAAGTATACATTTAGTTGTAGGGCATCCAATTAAAAATTTGATTAAGTTGTATTGAGGAAAAAGCTTTTAGGTTCAGGATAATGCCAAAACGGGCTTTTTTTGTTAGGTCCTATAAAGATAGTGTCTCGTGTGTATCTGGCTGATATAATCTTATTTGAACTTGCTTATTTTCTTGATTCTTCACTAGGTTTGAAGCAGCTACAGTTATTAAGAAAATGTGCTTAAAGGAGCTTGCTTTAGGCGAAATACTTCAGATCTTGCATATGGTTATTAACACAAAGAAATGGCTTGTACAACATCAATCCGGGTGGCAACCAATTAAGATTACTCTAGCAGAGATCGTCCCCGGCTCGGGGGTCGTAGCTGCGACATAAGATCTGCAACATCTGGTTATGGACGGGAGAGATGGCTTATAGGTTATTCTTATCAGTTCCTTCATGCACTTGTCGACTGAACTGGTAACAGATCAATCTAGCCCATTTCTCCTCTTAAAGTGTCGCAATAGATTAAGTAGCTGTATTTATGTTAATTAGATTGTTCTGAAGTAGATATAGTTATAGTTTGGCTGTTCATCTTTTTCCTGGGAAATCAGAAAGCACTGTGGTGGGAGCTATGTTGGATGTTTGAATAAAGCCTTCCAAGGTGTTGGGCTTTGGCTGGAATTCTAGAATATCTTAAGCGAGAGATTGCTATTACGTGGTTGGTGCTTCGTATTTTGGGCTATTGCGTTATTGCCCGGTTATTGATTATTGATTAAGCAAATCAATATACGTGGAAAGTTGCAAACAGTGATTCAGGGACTTTCCAGTAAAACTGTTATTCAGGATCTTTTTGAGTAACATATGTGAGAGTATCATAGTTCTAAATCAAAGTTGCTAACAGTGATTCAGGAACTCTTCGAGTAACATATGTGAGAATGTCCTAGTTGCTCTTGTATCTAACATAGAGATTTGAAGCTATTAATCTCAGAGCAGGTATCAGGTATACAATTCAGTGAGAAGGATAAGCTTGTCTGCTTTATATTGAGGGCAAATGTACTGGAGTTGAAGACTCTAAAACTGTTGGAGCCGAGTTATTACAGAGTATCAGTTATACAATTCATTGAGATGGTTATGGTTGGTTTATATCGAGGGCGAAAATACTGGAGTTAAAGATTCTGAAGCTGTTGGAGCTGAGTTATTATTAGACTAGTCTTTAAAGTTGTATCTTGCAGTATGAAGATATTCAGATCTTTGTTTTCTGGGCAGAGAATTGAAAGTCTTCTACCCTTGTGTCTCAACAAACAGGATTATGCGAACAAAAAATATGTGGCAGATTATGGTATTGTGGAACTGTTAAATGAGAGTTTGTGTGAAGACCTAAAATTCCTTCAACCGTATCACACTTTTCACTTGCAATTATGGAAGAAGTCAGAGACAAACGACTGAGTCCTTCGTCACTTCAACACAGTTGTCATTGAAGGTTTGGTAATCTAGTTATGTATTATTCTACGTATCATCAAGCTGACAGCATACAACAAGAGTTGTATGCTTCATCTCACTGCATGCTTAAGGTTTCACCCCCCCCCCTACTGTTTTGAATTATTATTGTAGATATATGTTGTAATGGCTGGAACTGGAAGGAGCTCATTTTCAGCAGTAACTTTTAAAATAGAGCTTTCTTCGTTTTACATTTATTTATTTGTTGCAGCAACTTTAGTCCTGTCTCTCTAGTTACTTGGTAATACCAAAAATCATTTCCTTGAGTATGTACAATTTGCGCCTTATTATAGAATTGTGTTTTGAACAAAAAAAATTGATTTCCGCTGTTTTTATCAAGACTTGAATATCTATAAAATTCTGAGTGTAAGCAAATTATCAATTAAATTTAAGGGTTTTCTAATTTCGTCCTTTTAATACAGTACTGAGCATATACCCTCTCTGTTTTTGTTTCTGGTGCAATCTTGGTTTGGGAATTGGGGCTAATAGAAACCAAAGGAATTCGCTTTAGACAACGGTGAATCTGGTAAGTTTTTACTACTCCGGATCTAAAACAGAAACAGCTTAATCGGGTTCTTCCCCATACTCATAAGGTCTCTTTTGGCGCTACGGGTTTCATTGTTTTGTGCACTTTCCTTTTTTCTGATCGCTGATGATATAGTCCAAAAGGGTTGGTTGTAACCTGTGAATGACGGAGTATTATCACTTTTAGCCTGCGTCAGAAACTATTTATATTCGTTAGCCGTAAAATTTATATGTAATATACAAAAAAAAACATACATTTTTTCGGCTATTATTTTGAGGGTGACTATAGAATGTTTTTATGATATCATAAGAATGCTAAAACTGTGGACCATTTATGCGGAGAATAGTTCAGCGGCAAGAAGTTTAATGGGAAGCCGAATTTGATTATCTGAATGCAATCCATGGTTGGCATAAAAACTTGGTCTAATTAAAAAAGGTAAGCAATATTTGCAATCACAGTTGGTGTTTCCTATGTATAGTGAATAAAACGTTCACGTACAGCTGGAAAGATATGAGATGAAAACACAAGATTAGAGAAGGAATCTTATAGGAGAAAGATAAAAGGAAGAAGAGTAGAGACATCTTCGTTTGACGAGAAAGTAGTTGTTAGAACAATTACCACAAAAGAGGTATCAGCACCTTCAAGGGAAAGAAAAGCATTAATTTGACCTCAGGAAATAAATATGATCCATTACTCTTATGTCTAATATCATTCTAAAGATTATAGATTTGAACAAAGTAGGGGAATAAAAACTTCCAATCAGTAACAGTACTTTAGCTGCCCAAATCAAAGTAGAGAGATCAATCCATTTGGCCCTATTCGGGTGCCTAAATTTTTGGTGAACACAGACGTCGTTTGGTCTAACCAAGTGGTAATGCCAAAGAAGAAATAACAGCCTAGTGAATTGTCTACACCTTCTAGTGATATGTCTTGATGCAAAGGAAAAAAAAATCTTTAACATCATTCAAATTCAACTGTCCAATTGAATTGTCACGTACATGACCATTTGTTGAAAAATGGAAAGAATCGCCAACTTTTTTTTATTACTTTTTACCCATTCCCAGGCCAAATATTGGCTAATTAACAAGGTTGATTCAATTTAACAACTTTTATAAACTTGACAACTATGAGGGTGCCAATTCTCAACTCCCCGAAACTCATGGACCAAAGAGCAAATACTCTATTTTTTGAGTTCTGGGTTTGTCCACTTGATTACACTTCCTGTTCAGAATTCAGTTCTGTGCTGTTTTCTGCCTCTTCCCTTTCACATCAACCTTGCTTAATTGTCCTATTTTGTCCAACTCAAAATTCTACTATACAGTATTTACTATCCATTTATAATGTTCCTTTTTCCTTGAAATACAACTTCAATGGTGATAAAGCTCTCAACTTTAAATCTTCCCAAGAAAATCCCCAACTGGATTTGTTCAAAATCCTCTCTTTCTTCCCTCTCTGGTGCTTGCAGAATTCAAATCACCCCTCAAACCAATCAGCCCTTTTCCCCTTCTTCTGACTTTGATTCAAAGATTCAACTTTTAGAGACTAAGCTTCACCCTGAAACGTTAGTCAGCGTTCTTGATTCCACTACTGATTTGGATTCTTCGTTGAAGCTATTCAAATGGGCTTCCCTTCAAAAAAGGTTTCATCACTCTGCTGAGACTTATTTTCATATAATCTTGAAGCTAGGTATGGCTGGTAAAGTTGAAGAAATTGAAGGATTTTGTAATGAGATGATAAAGGAGAAATGTCCACATTATGAACAGGTTCTTTTGGCTTTGTTAGATGCATTTCTTAGAAATAGTAAGCTTAGTGAGGCTTTATGTGTTCTTTCTTGTATTAGCTTAAAGCTCTCTATATCTGAATTTAATCAATTACTGGGTGCGCTAATCAAGGAAAAGAAAGAATTTAAGGATGTATTATTCGTATATAAGGAGATTGTGAAAGCTGGAATTAGTCCCAATATTGATACACTTAATTATCTGATAGAGGCTTTGTTTGCTGCCAATCGTGTCGATGCTGCATTGGACCAATACAAACGTCTTCATAAGAAAGGCTGTAATCCTAACGGAATGACTTTTCAGATAATTATTGGTGAACTTGTTGCAAGGGGTAAAGTGGATGAGGCACTTGTAATTTTAGATGATATGTTTAGAATACGGTGTGAACCAGATTATTCTAACTTTTACGCTCACATGATCCCTTTATTTTGTGAGATGAATAAATTAGAGGTAGTGATGAGGTTGTTCTCTATGATGAGAGAATCTAAGGTTCTTCCGGATACACCAACTTACGGGGCAATGATAAAGTGTTTGTGCAAGAATCTTCTCGTGGTTGATGCTGTAAAACTTGTAGATGAGATGGTGCATAGTGATGTTACGCCAGATGATGATGTGTTCATGAGTATAATAGATGGATTATGTGAATTGAATATGTTGAGTGAAGCTAAGGAGTTTTTGAATGACAAAGAAGTTGCAAGTGTATTGCCTTACAATGCACTTCTTGAAGCTATTCTAGATGATGGAAGCTTTAGTATGGCCAGAGATCTGTTTGATGAAATGCTTGAGAGAAACATCACAGATCAGCGTTCTTGGAATATCATGATTAGATACTTGTGTGATAATAAAAGGGTGAATGACGCCTTGAAGTATCTTGCTAGAATGATTGTTTCCTCCGTTGGCGCTGATTCATCTACATATTCTGCTCTCATTATTGGCAAATGCAAATTAGGTGAATGTGACGATGCTTTGGCTTTGTTTCATCTACTTAGTGCCAAAGCTGGGTTAAATATAGATTTGGCATCATATGCTCAACTTATTGAGTGTCTTTGCCAGAAGGAAAAGATTCAGGAAGCTGCTGAAGTATTTTGCTTCATGTCAACAAGGAAATGCGCTCTTCAGTCCATCCCGTTTGACAAGCTTATGAAGGGACTTTGTACTAGAGGCTACACTGGTAGGGCAATCAAAATGCTACCATTGGTATATTATTCTGGTACATTGTCTTCTACTGCTGCTTACAACAGCGTATTGCAAGGCCTATTCAGTTTAGGCAGAGCAAGTGATCTCTTTATAGTGATCTCGAGAATGATCATAGATGGTTGTACCCTGGATGCGGAAACATATTGCATTCTCATTCGGGGCATGACTTCACTTGGGCGTATAGAGAAGTCCGCCCTGTTCTTGGGTTCAATGCTTAGTCGGGGTCTATCACCAGATTCAGAAACACTTGCAGAACTTCTAGAATATCTGGTGAAAAACTCTCAGGTCCATGTGATACTTTCTTCAGTAGATAAGCTCGTCGCAGAATTTGAAGTTGTTGATTCAGCTATGTACAACATGCTGATAAATGCCCTCTTGAAAGAGGGATACAAAAACAAGGCTTCTTTCTTACTGGATTTAATGTTGGAAAAGGGATGGGTCCCTGATGCTAGTACTCACGCTTTATTAGTCGGTTCCAGCGTGGAAGATGAAACATTTTCTAGAAAGCATTCCCATGACAGTTTGATCACACAGGATACTGTTGGCAATATACTTGCTGAGGGTCTGGGGAATTCAGATGGACCTGACTACAGACTATAATACTGTAATTGGGAGATTGTTTCAGCAATCAACTTGAATGGTACTAAGTTTAGAATATAGGTGGTCTGAAGCAAATTATGATGTATTTTCTCTACAAGACTGATCTACAAACCACACCTAAAAGTAAGTTCCTTGTGTTATTTATTTCTTTCAGTTTCTTGTATAAACTTTACAAATACATTGATGTTTTAATAGCTCTATAGAATTAATCATTTTAGTTTAATCCTAATTTTTAGTCATTTTGTGTAATCTGAAGATGACATTACCTTCTCAATGGGGTTATACGGTTTATCATACTTTAGAAAATTATGTCTTCTGAGCGTTATTAGTTAAACTATAGAAACAAAACTTTTATGATAGTTCAGAGTTTATCCCATGATACTCATTTTGCTGCGGTTACTTCACATTTGTAAATTCAATTCTCAATATTTTGCATCATACTGCTAAAGATCATAAACAAAAGAGATGTTTCGGAATGTTCTACCTCAAAAACTGATCTTTTACTGGCTGAGACGAGAACAATTGACTGCAGATAGAACAACAGGTTTCCTTAATTTGCTTTACACTTTTGTGAGATGAAAGAACCACTTCAAATGTACAATTAAAAATTTGATGTAGCCTGCTTTGAAGAAATCCAATGCTAATTTTAAGCTTCTCAATATTTAACTTAATTTAATCAATCACTTCATCAATTTTTGTAACTTGATATATATCCAAATTCAATATAATTCTTATTACATTCCATTCTAGTAGTTTGGAAGGTGGAAAAAGATGTCTGCCACATGTTTGAATTGTCTATTGATTATGATGTACACATTGTGAAGTCTTGCTGTAACTAATAGCTGAATATTAATATCGATTATGCAGTACCAACGAAAGCTGGCTTGACATCCGGTGTTTAGCATTCCTATCAGCAGCGATGAATTGTAATACCTTTCTCGCTATTATCAGTTCAATATCGGTGCAGGTGAATAGACCTTCTTTTGTTGTTATGGTGGTGTTTTAGCCGGCTAACATGGACGTCGACTAATGTACTGGGTACCTTCTACTTTTCACCTACACAGGTAACCGATAACTATCTCCACAAAGGCTTAGATTGATGAGAAGAAATCACCAAACATTTTTGCCTCTTATGGGGTGCAGGTGATTAGTATACTACTTGAACCAATATTAAGGTCAACTGTATCATGTTCTGAGAAACTATGCAGTCGACTGAGCTCAATTCTTGTGCTGCTCGGCTCATCACCATCTGTGGAGGCCACACTCTATGTTCAGATCTTAACATTCTTTCGATACGCTTTCCTCAGATCAGGCAAGTCCAGGCTCGGCCAGAGATATTAAGAAGGAAGCTCAGAACACTGTTTAGTACTTGCACTCAAGCTTTGCCTGAAATGGCTGTTGATTTACTCGCTCAATTTTGAGATATAAATTTTCTTTTATAAGTCAACTCGGCATAGTGACTTACGTGGTTACTTGCACTCAGACTCCTCAATCTTGTATTCAGAACAGAAATGAATGAAATAGTGTTTCTTCGTTCTTTCGAATATATTTGGAGCCCGATTTTACTAATTTGCCGAGACCAGGGTGAAGGATCGAAGATCGATCCTGTAGTAGATCAGACCGAGGCACGATGACAAAGTACTGAGTTCGGGATTCGAGGTACCTGTCGAGATCGAGGCGAGTAGCGGTCGAGACCGAATGAGACGGACATCGAGCAAGATCGAAGATAGCATAATAACCGAAAGGCGAGATATCCGTGACTGGTCGAAGATCATGGCGGAAATCCCAGAACGGATCAAATCAAGAACGGGTAATTAGCTAATCATGAGATTTCCTTCTGTAATTAGAGTTATACCATAAGTAAAATTCCTCTACTATATAAAGGGGAATTCTAATAATTTGTAAGAGACATTATTCACATATATCAAAGCAATATAACACACACACACTCTCTCTCTCACTCATATGCTCTTGTTCATCAGTTTACTTTCTGCTTTATTATCTTAACATCAGTCAGTTCGAGGGCACTCTAGCTCGAGGGCTGAGTTGCATTTCAACACTGGTTTTCCTTACTTTATTGTCAAATTCTATTACTAATCTTCATATTTATTAATTGTATTAGGTGAAATCACGTGTTCTTAAAACCACATTATAAGTTTATGTTATCCAATTTTAAGGGTAAATAGTTTGGCGCCCACCGTGGGGCTAAGGATAATAGTGATTGCTTAATACTGATTCCGATAACATACACTGCTTTACGCTTGTTCTCGTAAGTGTTTTTGATTTCAGGATAAACATGTCAAACTCACAAGCAGCACCCACACATGGTGACAACAACCTCGGATTTCATGGGGGAAAACGACAATATAGCCGCCCCAGGGATCGAGGTGCCTCAGGCTGACCTCGAGGGAGTGCCAATTGCAAATCCCGTTGATGTCAGTTCACATATCGCCCTAAATGCTAATCTGGGCGTTGATCCCGAAGGTAGCATACACAGGGAAGTTCGATCAAGTGGTCGAGGTACGCAAAGTGGAGAAGACGGTGGAGTCAGCTTCCAATTGATATTTGAAATGCTACAGGCTCAACAAGCCGCTATAGCGCAACTACAAAATCAGCACCGATCACCAAATGGGATCGAGCCCGAACCCTCACCAGAAGCTGTTCACAGGGCCGCACTTGTACCGGAGAGAGAACGCCAATGAATCGGGGACTGACCCTGCCATTATGAAAATGCTCGAGGAGCTCACTAAACGGATTGAATCAGGAGAAAAGAAAATCGAGGCAAATGACAAAAAGTAGAAACATACAACTCCCGGGTTGACCAAATATCGGGGGCACCACGATTCTAAAGGGTTTGGATTCGAAAAAGTTCGTGTAGAAGCCTTTCCATCCAAGTGTGGCTCCGAAGCCCGTCCCGAAGAAATTTCACATGCTAGAAATTCCCAAGTACAATGGGACCACCGACCCTAATGAGCATGTCACTTCTTATACATGCGCAATAAAGGGGAATGACTTAGAAGATGATAAGATTGAATCTGTTCTACTGAAGAAGTTTGGAGAAACTTTATCGAAATGGGCGATGATATGGTACCACAATTTGCCGCCCAATTCCATCGATTCCTTCGCCATGCTTGCAGAATCCTTCGTGAAGGCACACGCCGGAGCAATAAAGGTTGCGACTAGGAGGTCGGACCTCTTCAAAGTAAAACAAAAAGACAACGAAATTTTATGGGAATTCGTGTCTTGGTTCCAGATGGAACGCATGGACCTACACCCGGTCATAAATGATTGGGTTGTTCAAGATTTTACTCAAGCTTTGAATGAACGAAGTTCGGTAGCATCGCGACAGCTAAACCAGAGTTTAATTGAATATCCAGCGGTGACCTGGGCCAACGTGCATAATCGGTACTAGTCGAAGATCAGGGTCGAGGATGATCAATTGAGGACCCCTTCTGGTTTCGTTTACCCAAACAGGACCGTTGGCAGAATTCAAAGGGACATCGACAGAGAACCCCTAGTGGGTTTATAGTACCTTAGCTTTATATTTTGATGATCTAACAAACTTATTGTCAAAGAACCAGATAAGAAACCTGATACACACTTGGTACACAACTTAAACATCAGACTCAAGCTAATGAGAGTTGCTATGACTTCAGAAGATAAAGAATCAATTCAGGGACCTGATCCCCTTGGGTTCCCCTGGCAACAATATGAAGTCAACTCTCCACAGCTGGAAAGTGACTGCCTGCACTGTACACGCAAACAATATTGCACAGTGCAACAGTCACTTCCATTGGAAGGACCTTATATCAACCAAGTGATTACATCATTCAAATAATGTCATCTAAGTTGTATTTACAATCAACATTACAACAAAATATTACTTGAACACTTGAGAATTCATTCAGGCACTCCAAGCATATGATAATCAAACATTTAACTCAAGTGCATCAAGAACAAAGTACAACACTACTACGGACCAGTTCCTACAACAAGTCTTTGTATGTCCTTAGTTGAGTTGTAACTTTGTAATTGTTCTTCATTGTAATTCCTACTTTGCTTAGTTCGAAGCATTAATTAGTAACTCTTTGTAAATCATAAACCTTAGTGTTTGTGTCGTGACTAGAGTTAGTCATGAGTTGAAGTCTTTGTAATAGGTGTATTGCAAAGTGGCTTGTAATAGGTGTATTACAAGTTAGTGAAGGATTAAGAGTTTAATTCCTATGTTGCATAGGTTGTAATCTAAAAGTTTCTCATAGTGAAGTTGAAATCCTACCAGTGTAGGTCGTGGTTTTTTTCCCCCTTGAGCAGGGATTTTTCCACGTAAAATTCCTTGTGTCATTTACTTACTGTTGCATTAGCTTATTCTGCGGAAACTGTTATAGGACCCGGTCTCTATACAGTTTGGTGGACTCATATATTCTATCAATTGGTATCAGAGTGGGTACTTTCTATCAGGTTAACACCTAGAAAGGATCCTCATGGCTGCTCCACCAAACTTCGAAGAAGTTCAGTCCACTTACATACCACCTAGGTTTAAAGGCCAATATTATGGGTGGTGGAGACAAGGATGCATGACTTCATCATGGATGAATACTCCGAGATATGGGATGTCATATGTGATGGTCCTTTTGTTCCTACAAAAAAGATCAGATATCCAGCTGCGACAGTGCCCAAGACGAGAAAGAGATCAACGATGCTGACAGGAAAGCTGTGGAGAAAAAATTTCGTGTCAAGAAAATTTTGGGGTGTGGTATAGGTCCTGATGAATTCAACATGATCTCAGCTTGTCAATCCGCAAAAGAGATATGGGAAGCTTTACAAACAACACACGAAGGAACCACTCAAGTAAAGCAATCTAAGATTGACATGCTCACCACTGAGTATGAGATTTTCAGAATGAAGGATGATGAATCCATTCAAGATATGCACACTTGATTCACTTCCATCATAAATGAGCTACACTCTCTTGGTGAAATCATTCCAAGGAACAAACTCGTGAGGAATATTCTCAGTGTTCTGCTCAGCTCCTGAGAGAGTAAAGTAAACGCTATTACTGAAGCAAAGGATTTGCAGGCGCTGACTATAGATGAGCTGGTTGGAAATATGAAGACCTATGAAATAAAGAAGAAGAAATACAGTGAGAGAAGAGAACCAAAGAAGGAAAAGAACCTGGTACTCAAAGCAGAAAGCAATGACTCAAGTGGCAAGGATAGTGCCATGGCTTACTTAACCAGAAGGTTTCAGAAAATGGTTCGAAGGAATGGAGGTATACCAAAGAGAGGTAGTTCTAGAAAGCCAAAGAATTATGACCTCTGCCATAAGTGTGGAAAGCTAGGGCATTTCATCAGGGATTGACCTCTCTTAAAGCAAGAACATTTCAAACATAATTCTGACAAAGCAGCCAAGAGGAACCCGGTTCCTGATAAACGCTTCAAAAGAAAGAACGTCGCTGACAATGTTGTGAAGCAAGCTCTTGGGGAGATTCTTCCAGTGAGTATGAAGAATAAAATGATGCAGGTGACAGTTCTATGATGTCAGTTGAAAGTGAAGCAAATGAGTATGATTCAATATTTGCTTTGATGACTCAATCAGACGATGATGAAGATGATGAAAATGATGAGGTAGACTTTCGGGATGCTCAGAGAAATCTGAAATCCCGATCTCCTAAAAAACTCATGTCATTAGCTAATGTATTAATTGATGCTTACCATAGTCTTATAAATGATAAGGCCGCCTTAACTATGGAATTAGGAGATGCTGAGCAAACTAGAGATGACTTGGTAGTTTGTGTTGTTCTGAAGGAAACAATAGATAATCTGAAAAATGAAAATGAGGTTCTAACTGAGAAAATTGCTAGTGTAGAACACGAAAGAGATGATTTAATGGTGGTTGACTTAAAAGAAACCATTGAGAATTTCAGTAAAGAAAAAGATGCCTTAGTGGAGAAAGTCGCTACTATTGAGCAAGAAAAAGATAACCTCTTAGTGGTGGTTGTAGATTTAAAGGAATCAATAGAGGAACTTAAGGTTGAATGTAGGCCTGGAAATCCTGAAAAAGGGAAAGAAGTTGCGAGTGATGCACTCATTAAGCTTGTAAATGAGTTGAATATGGTGAAAACTAGCTTATGTGCTTAACTTGAGAAAAATAGACAGCTTCAGGCAGATTTAGAAAGAGTGAAAAGTGATTTAGGAAAGTCTCTTAAGTGGAGTTGGTCCTCTGATGTTGTTACTGCCATGTACGTTAACAATAGTGGAAACATGCAGGGAATAAGGTTTCAAAAGGAGAGAACTCCTTATAACCCTCACAACAAGTATGTTACTGTACCCGATAATTGGCTGTGTACCCACTGTGGGAACAATGGGAATTTTATAGAAAATTGTAGAGCCAGGGTTTAGTCTCTTCAGAAAAACAAGGTTTTTGCCGAACGAATAACTACTGAAAGAAGACCTGGTTCCACTCATAAAAAGCGTATGTTACCTGCATGGACTAGAATAACACTTATTCCCTTTCCTTATTACAAGAGACACAAACTTGTTTGAGTTCCTAAATCTAACCCTTGATTTCTTTGTACAGAGAACAGTGAAAGGAAGCAGTCAACAATGGTACATGGATAGCGGATGCTCAAAGCACATGATTGAGAATACCATGGACTTTCTTTCACTAAAATCCCTGCAAGGAGGGAGTGTATCATTTGAAAATGGGAAAAAGGGGTACATTCTTGGTGTTGGAAAAAATAGAAAATCACTCACTCACTCAATTGAGAACGTGTACTATGTCAATGGTCTTAAGTACAGTCTCTTGAGTTTTTCTCAAATATGTGATAAAGGAAACAAGGTGGAGTTCTTATCAAAGATATGCACAGTTACAAATCTCGTAACTGGTGAAGTGGTACTTGTAGCCAAAAGATACAAGAATATCTACGTTGCTGATTTCGAGTCCTTACAAAGTGGTGATCTGAGCTGCTTGAAAGCAGTTGAGAGTGCCAAGCAGGGGAGGAAAAAGATACATCTTTGTGATAGTAAATGACTACTCCAGATTCACTTGGACTCTGTTCCTCAGAACCAAAGATGATACCTTTGAAGTTTTTGTACCATTTGTGAAGAAGATTCAAGTAAAAATGGAATTAAAAGTGCATGCATTAGATCAGATCATGGAACAGAATTCGACAATGCTAAGTTTGATGAATTCTGCAATGAAAATGGCATCACCCACAACTTCTTAGCCCCAAGAACTCCACAACAAAATGGAGTTGTGGAAAGGAAGAACCAAACTCTAAAAGACATGACAAGGACAATGATGATTGACAGTGGTATTGCTAATAACTTCTGGGCAGAAGCTATCAACATTGCCTGCTACTTGGTGAACAGGTGCATGATCAGGTCTCTCTTGAACAAAACTCTCTATGAGTTGCTGAATGGAAGGAAGCCCAAGCTGACTCACTTAAGAACATTTGGGTGCAAATGTTATGTCCTTAACAATGGAAAGGACCATCTTGGAAAATTTGATGCCAAGAGCGATGAAGGAATTTTTCTAGGGTACTCTTCTCAAAGTAAAGCTTACAAGGTATACAATAAGAGGACTCAGTGTGTTGAGGAATGTGTTCATGTAATCTTTGACGAGTCCTATCTCTCATGTGAGAAGATCAAGAAGGATGATCAAGATGGAGAGCCTCTGCTGGTTCCAAGAGAGGTCATTGATATGGCAAATGGAAAGGCAGACATGATGAGTCAAGTGAAGGAGATAGGTGAAGACAATTCAATCACCTCCTCATCAGCTGGAGAGGAACCAAGTACTATAATCACAACCACTGAAGCTGAAGAAAATGTGGTTGATGCAGTTCAAAGCAATCCACAGGTAGCAGATAGAAGGATACAAGAGAATCAGTCAGGCTTGCCCATCTCCTCTACAAATGAAATTCAAGTGCCCAACTGGAAACAAAAAATCTCCCATCCTCTCGACAATATAATCACTCCTATGGATTCAGGAGTCCAAACCAGATCAAAAGCTAGGAATTCACTTGCCTTCTCAGCATTTCTCTCCCAAATAGAGCCCAAAAATATTAAGGAAGCCTTGAAAGATGTAGACTGGATTACAGCCATGCAAGATGAGTTGCATCAGTTCGAAAGGAACAAAGTATGCCACCTGGTACCTAGACCCTCAGATCAAACCATCATAGGGACTAGGTGGATATTCAGGAACAAGCTTGATGAACATGTGTCACAACCCATTTCCGGAGTCGTGATGGCGTCTGTCGTGGAACCAGGCAAGCCACCCATTTATTCTAACTAAATTGCAATTACCAACATAATATCCTTTTTAACAAGTCTGAAATCAATAATAATAATAATAATAATAATAATAATAATAATAATAATAAATCACATTTTGGGAAACCAGTTTATGAAATTCAAAACCCAAATCCTACTAACCCCGAATCCAGTGTCACACAGTCATGAGCTGCTAGTACTTCATACAACCAAAAGAAATGACTAACATAGTATGAAAATAAATACGACAGGTAGAAAGGAAAGAGAAGATGAGATCACGGTCGCCAGCTGCTACCTCGTCAACTCTGATGAAACTGTTTCTACTCACTGACTCGAGCTGAATTTCGCTGTACCTGGATCTGCACACAAGGTGCAGGGGGTAACGTGAGTACACCAACTCAGTAGTAACGAAACCAAACTACGGGCTGAGAGGTAGTGACAGACTAAACCTCCGATAATTCAAACAACATTATATAACTTGGACATGACAGTAATATATCAGGAAATAAACACGATGCATCAATATATGTCTGTAACTCTGCATACTAGCATGAATTCATATAGAATCAAGAATGATGTGTACTCATTAATCAAGCTCTCAAAAGGTGGTCCACTCAGTACTAGAATACAGCCTCCCGGCCCAGGGAAGTTCATCCCAGATATTACATAAACACAAGTGACACAGTCACTAAGTACTGAGGAAAAAGGCCGATCCAGCCCCCACGGAGAAGATCCATCTCCGAAACATAATAACCACGGAGAAAATCCATCTCCGGAACATAATGCTCAGACAAATCCATGTCCAGGGAAATCCATCCCTCAATATCTGTGCGCTCACTGGGGGTGTAAAGACTCCGGAGGGGCTCCTTTCAGCCCAAGCGCTATATCAAGCCAACGTAGGCATGATTCCAGGATCACTGCGGTGTGCAGTCCGACCTCATAACTGTCTCAAAACCAGGTTCCAAGCCTCACTCAGTCAATACCTTCCAGCCTCACTCACAATGCTCTAACATATGAAAAATCAGCCCAAACCAATGATAATATAGAATAAACTAGCAACTTACGAGATTGAGGCATGAGGCATATACTATAACAGGACTGAGTACATGAAAACAATAATCGCAGATAGAGACAACAATAATCGACCGTTCTGGTCTGAACATATCGGTGTGAAGCCTTAACATTTATACTTAGCATGATTTCTATTGCGTTCAAGGTAAATGCCACCTTCACAGTACAAATATCAACCTAAGATAACCACTGGACAGTGCCATGGGATGAGCCAGGCTACAAATATTCGGTGTACGCCCGCATGCCCGTCACTTGGAAAGTGCGTCACCTTAATTAACATCAAATATCAAATAGTTTGGGGTTTCGAACCCTTAGTTCCAAGTTTGGAAGCGTTACTTACCTCAAAACCGGCTAATACACTACTCCGCAGTGCCATTGCCTCTAAATTTGGCCTCCGAGTGCTCCAAATCTACCAACAATCAGATGTATATCATTATATTATGCTAAGGAACTAATCCCAATCGAAATGTATTAAAAATACTCAAAAATTTCGAAATTGGTCAAACCCGATCCCTGGGCCCACGTCCTGAAACTCAGAAATTTTTATACAGAACTATTCTTCATTATCTCACGAGTCCGTACATATAAAGAACACTAAATTCGGAGTTCAAATATCCCCTCAAATCCCCATTTTAAAGACTCTTAATCCCAAGCCCTAATTACCCAATTTGCACTGATTTTTCCCTAGTTTCCACCATAAATCCGACCTTTCATCCCATATAAATGAGTTTAGAGTCCAAAAATCTTACCTTGGTGAAGAAATATCGAATCCCATCTTCAAAACCCTTTCAAAAGCTTCAAACCCGGACGAAATATTGTGAAAATGGCTAAAATTCGCGAAGACACGTTTTTATACTTTCTGTCCAGTGAGTCCGCACCTGCGACCACTTACTCGCACCTGCGGAACCGCACCTGCGAAAAATTCTAAGGACCCTAACTTCCGCACCTGTGGCTCCCCATCCGCAGGTGTGAAAACACCAGCACCAGCAACTTCAGCAACAACAATTATGCTTCAAACTCCCCGTTAATCACTCAAAACCATCCCGAGCCCCTCGGAACCCCAACCAAACATACCCACGCCTCATATATGATCATTCAAACTTAGTTGCACTCCCGAAACACTAAAAATAACATCAAAACACCAAAATCACATCAAATTCAAGCCTAAGAACTTTGAAATTTCCAAAATCCTCCAACGATGCCGAAACTATCCAAAACAACTCGGATTGACCTGAAATTTTGCAGACATATACAAAATGTTATTACGAACCTGTTCCAACTTCAGGAATTCCATTCCGACCCCAATAGCCTATTTTCCACTGTCAATCGAAAATTGCCAAAAACTTACTTTAGCCAATTTAAGCCTAATTCTACACCGGACATCACAAAAATATTCCGAACACACTCCTAAGTCTCAAATCGCCTAACGAAGCTATCTCTAAAGGCTACATGACTGAACTCTCACTACAACCCTTCAATTTCAAGCCTATCGACCCTAACACATAAATAACAGAATAACCAACCTATGACGAGTCGATAACAGTAATTATAATGTAGGTTTTACGTAACGGCGGACCGGGTCGTTACATTCTCCCCCTTTTAAACAAACGCTCGTCCTCGAACGGGTCTAGAAACATACCTGGAGTCTCAAACAAGTGAGGATATCTGCTCCGCATCTCCCGCTCGGTCTCCCAAGTAGCCTCCACCTCTTCACTGCACCTTTACTGAAGCTATCTCCTTTGACCTCAACTTTCTGACCTCGCGAGCCAAAATAGCCACTGTCTCTACCTCATAAGATATATCATCCTCGAGCTGAACTGTGCTGAAGTCTAACACATGAGACGGGTCACCAACATATTTTCTGAGCATCGACACATGAAATACCGGATGAACACTCGATAGACTGGGTGGCAAGGCAAGTCTTTAAGCCACCTCTCCAACCTTCTGAAGCACCTCGAAAGGACCAATAAACCGCGGACTTAGCTTTCCGCTCTTTCCGAACCTCATAACACCCTTCATGGGTGATACCTTCAGCAGTAACTTATCCCCTTCCATAAAAGACACATCCCGAACCTTCCGGTCCGCATAACTCTTCTGTTTAGACTGCGCTGTGCGAAGTCGCTCCTGAATCAACTTCACCTTCTCCAATGCATCCTGAATAAAATATGTGCCCAATAACTTAGCCTCACCAGGCTCGAACCAACAAACCGGAGATCTACACCTCCTATCATATAAAGCCTTATACGGGGCCATCTGAATACTGGACTGATAGCTGTTGTTATATGCAAACTCCACTAATGGCAGGAACTGATCCCATGAACCATCAAAATCAATCACACAAGCCCGTAACATGTCCTCCAAAATCTGAATAGTCCTTTCCGACTGCCCGTCGGTCTGAGGATAAAATGCAGTGCTCAACTCTACTTACCCATACCTCTCTGTACGGCCCTCCAAAATTGAGATGTGAACTGAGTACCTCTGTCGGAAATAATAGAAATCGGAACTCCATGCAATCGGACAATCTCCTTAATGTAAATACCAGCTAACCCCTCTAAAGTATAAGAAGTGCTGACAGGAATGAAGTGCGCGGACTTGGTCAATCTATCTACAATGACCCAAATAGCATCAAAACTCTTCGAAGTTCGTGGAGGCCCAACTACAAAGTCCATGGTAATCCGCTCCCACTTCCACTCCGGAATATCTAACCTCTGAAGTGATCCACATGGTCTCTGGTGATCATACTTGACCTGCTGGAAGTTGAGACACCGTGCTACATACTAAACAATATCTCTCTTCATCCGCCTCCACCAATACTGCTGTCTCAGATCCTGGTACATCTTTGCGGCACCCGGATAAATAGAATACCGCGAACTGTGAGCCTCTGCTAATATCAACTCTCGAATACCATCCACATTGGGCACGCAAATGCGGCCATGCATCCTCATAACTCCGTCATCACCAATAGTCACATCTCGGGCATCACCCCGACAAACTCTATCCTGAAGAACTAACAAGTGGCGGTCATAATATTGTCGTGCCTTAATCTGATCAAATAAAGAAGACCGGGAAGCCATGCTAGCTACCACCCACGGAGGGTCTGACAAGTCCAATCTCACCAACTGCCCCGTTAAAGCCTGAACATCAAGTGCTAATGGTCGCTCTGCTGCTGAAAGGTAAGCTAGGCTGCCCAAACTCTCGGCTCTGCGACTCAAGGAATCATCCACTACATTGACCTTCCCCGACTGATACAAAATAGTTAAGTCATAGTCCTTAAGAAGCTCTAACCATCTCCTCTGACGCAAATTCAAGTCCTTCTGCCTTAGCAGATACTTCAAGCTACGATGACCAGTGAAGATCTCACACTGCACCCCATACAAGTAATGTCGCCAAATATTTAAGGCATGAACGATGGCAGCTAACTCAATATCGTGCACTGGATAATTCTTCTCGTGCACCTTTAACTGTCTGGACGCGTAGGCAACCACCCTATCGTCCTCCATCAAAATGGCTCTCAATCCAACTCTAGAAGCATCACAATAGACTGTGTAAGAACCCGAACCTGTAGGCAATACCAATATCGGAGTTGTAGTCAATACTGACTTGAGCTTCTGAAAGCTCTCCTCGCACTCATCGGACCATCTGAACGGAGCACCCTTCTGGGTCAATCTGGTCAAAGGTGAAGCAATAGAAGAAAATCTCTCCACAAAGCGACGGTAATAACCCGCCAAATCCAGGAAACTCTTAATCTCCATAATTGAGGATGGTCTGGGCCAACTCTGAACCGCCTCTATCTTCTTCGGGTCCACCTAAATACCCTCACTAGACACTACGTGGCCCAAGAAAGCTACCGAACCAAGCCAAAACTCATATTTGGAGAACTTTGCATAAAGATTCTCCTCCCTCAATCTATGCAACACAACCCTCAAATATTGAGCGTGCTCCTCCTGGCTACGAGAGTACACCAGGATGTCATCTATGAACACAATAACGAATGAATCAAGGTAAGGCTGAAACACGATGTTCATCAAATGCATGAACGCGGCTGGGGCATTGGTCAGCCCAAAAGACATAACCAGAAACTCATAGTGGCCATATCTGGTCCTAAAAGCAGTCTTCGGAATATCAGAATCCCGAATCTTCAGCTAATGTACCCAGACCTCAAGTGAATCTTGGAGAACACCCTAGCTCCCTGAAGCTGATCAAATAAGTCATTAATACGGGGCAAAGGATACCGGTTCTTCACCGTAACCTTGTTCATCTGCCTATAGTCAATGCACATACGCATGGATCCATCCTTCTTCTTTACAAACAACACCGGTGCACCCCAAGGCGACATACTAGGCCGAATGAACCCCTTATCTAGGAGTTCCTGAAGTTATTCCTTCAATTCCTTCAACTTTTCTGGGTCCATGCGGCAAGGGGGAATAGAGATAGGATGGGTATCTGGCAATAATTCAATACCAAAATCAATGTCCCTGTCAGGTGGCATGCCTGGCAGGTCTGCTGGGAAAACATCCGGGAACTCACGGACCACAGGAACAAAATCGATGGAAGGAGTCTCACAACTAACATCCCTCACAAAGGCCAGATAAGACTCACACCCCTTCCCAATCATACGATGAGCCTTCAGAAAGGAAATCACCCTGCTAGGCCCGTACTCCACCGAACCTCTCCACTCAATACTCGGCAATCCAGGCATCGCTAAGTTCATGGTCTTGGCGTGACAGTCGAGAACCGCATGGCATGGAGATAGCCAATCCATGCCCAAAATCACATCGAAGTCAACCATGCTAAGAAATAATAGATCTGCCCGGGTCTCCCGACCCCAATAGATATAATACAAGACCAGTACACTCGGTCTACCACAACAGTATCCCCCGCCGGAGTCGACACATGAACAACTGAAAACAAAGACTCATGGGGCATATCCAAGAAATGTGCAAAGTATGAAGAAACATATGAATACGTAGAAGCGGGATCAAATAATACTGCAGTATCCCGGTGACAGACTGAGATAATATATGTAATCACTGCATCTGAAGCTATGGCATCTGGTCTACCCGGAAGTGCATAGAAACGGGCCTTCCCTCCACCTGACCGACCTCCCCCTCTGGAGCGGCCTTTGACTGACTGACCTCCACCCCTAGCTGCTTGAGCGGGTGGTGTAGAAATTGGTGCTGAAGCTGGAGGCTGGCTCCTGTGCTGAAATGAACTACCAGAAAGGCAGGGACAATACCTCTTGATGTGACCCGGGTCCCCACACTCGAAACAACCTCTACCAGCAATTGGTGATGGGGACTGAAGTGAACCCCTGGGACCAGGGTAGCTGCTAGAAGAACCATGTGCTGAGGAACCCTGAACTGATGGTGGCCGGGACGAGCTCTGGGCTGGAAGTGCACTAAATGAGGAGCGGTCCGGATGAGAACTACGGGGACCGTGTCCTGATGAAGCACCACTGTAAGTTAGACGAGCTGGCGGAGGAGGACTGAATGGTCTGCCTCTACTGTGCCGAGACTGACCTCCTGAGTGATCACCACTATAACTACCAGAACCTCGAGGCCTCTTGGCCTCTCTCTCAATACGCTCCTGGCGGCGCACTGACTCAATCTTCCTGGCTATGTCAACTACCTCCTCAAAAGAAACACCGGATACCCTCTTCCTGGTCAGAAAAATCTGTAGCTGATAAGCGAGACCATCAACAAATCTCCGAATCCTCTCTCTGTCTGTGGGAACTAGCCAGATGGCATGACGAGCTAACTCAGAGAACCTCATCTCATACTGCATCACAGTCATGTCTCCCTGACGCAACTGCTCGAACTCTCTGCGAGACTGTGGTATATACTTCTCCAAAAAGAGAATGGAGAACTGGTGCCATGTAAGGGGCGATGCATCAGCGGGGTATACGCCTCTCATAGGCCTCCCACCAAGAAAGTGCAGCTCCTGAAAACTGGAATGTAGTGAATAGAACCCCACTGGCCTCTAATATCCCTGCAGTATGTAGTATCCTCTGACACTTGTCCAAGAAGGCCTGGGCATCCTCGCCCTCTGTGCCACTAAAGGTCGGAGGCTGGAGTCTGCTGAATCTCTCCAACCTACGCTGCTCATCATCAACTAAAACTGGGACCACATAATCCTGTACCGGAGAAATCTGTTGTACTGGGGCGGCCCCAGGTGTCTGAAGTCCCTGGGTGACCTGCTCAGGTGTCCGGGCAGCTGGAGTCTGGATGCCTCCCCCGGCCTAAGAATTAGTAGCAGTAGTGGACATAGCGACGACCTGTGCCAAGCTGGTGCAGACCGTCAAATTGGGCTAGGGTCTCCTAAAGACCCGGAATCACAATGGACACTGCTGGTGCCTGAGTCTGCCCCGCTGGAATCTCAGCTGCGGGGACCTACTCCTGGGCAATGCGAGGGTCCACAGGTGCTGCCCCGGCTGCTGTGCGGGCTGCACCCCTCCCTCTTCCACGGCCTTGACCTCGGGTTGGTCCTGCTAGGATCTGGTCACCACTATCAGTAGCACGAGTCCTCACCATCTGTGAGAGAATGAAAATAACAGAAGTTTAGTTTCAGTGTTCAATACAGTCGCACGACAGAATTCAAAGATGTGGGACTTTCCTAAGGGTTTTGTAGCCTCTCGAAGATAAGTACAGACGTCTTTGTACCGATCTGCAAGACTCTACTAAACCTGCTCATGACTGGTGAGACCTATTTAACCTAGCGCTCTGATACCAACTTGTCACGACCCATTTCCGGAGTCGTGATGGCGCCTGTCATGGAACCAGGAAAGCCACCCATTTATTCTAACTAAATTGCAATTACCAACATAATAACCTTTTTAACAAGTCTGAAATCAATAATAATAATAATAATAAATCACATTTTTGGGAAACCAATTTATGAAATTCAAAACCCAAATCCTACTAACCCCGGATCCAGTGTCACACAATCATGAGCTGCTATTACTTAATACAACCAAAAGAAATGACTAACATAGTCTGAAAATAAATACGACAGGTAGAAAGGAAAGAGAAGACGAGATCACGGTCGCCAGCTGCTACCTCGTCAAATCTGATGAAACTGCTGCTACTCACTGACCCGAGCTGAATTCCGCTGAACCTGGATCTGCACACAAGGTGCAGGGGGTAACGTGAGTACACCAACTCAGTAGTAACGAAACCAAATTACGGGCTGAGAGGTAGTGATGGACTAAACCTCCGATAATTCAAACAACAGTATATAACTTGTACATGACAGTAATATATCAGGAAATAATTACGATACATCAATATATGTCTGTAACTCTGCATACTAGCATGAATTCATATCGAATCAAGAATTATGTGTACTCATTAATCAAGCTCTCAAAATGTGGTCCACTCAGTACTAGAATACGGCCTCCCGACCCAGGGAAGTCCATCCCGGATATTACATAAACACAAGTGACACAGTCACCAAGTACTGAGAAAAAAGGTCGATCCAGCCCCCACGGAGAAGATCCATCTCTGGAATATAATAACCACAGAGAAAATCCATCTCTGGAACATAATTCTCGGACAAATCCATGTCCAGGGAAATCCATCCCTCAATATTTGTGCGCTCACTAGGGGTGTAAAGACTCCGGAGGGGCTCGTTTCAACCCAAGCGCTGTATCAAGCCAACAAAGGCATGATTCCAGGATCGCTGCGCTGTGCAGTCCGACCTTAACTGTCTCAAAATCAGGCTCCAAGCCTCACTCATCCAATACCTTCCAGTCTCACTCACAATGCTCTAACATATGAAAAATCAGCCCAAACCAATGATAATATAGAATAAACTAACAACTTACGAGACTGAGGCATGAAGCATATACTATAACATGACTGAGTACATGAAAACAATAATCACAGATAGAGACAACAATAATCGACCGTTCCGGTCTGAACATATTGGCGTGAAGCCTTAACATTTATACTTAACATGATTTCTATTGCGTTCAAGGTAAATACTACCTTCACAGTACAAATATCAACCTAGGATAACCATTAGACAGTGCCATGGGATGAGCCAGGCTACAAATATTCGGTGTACGCCCGCATGCCCGTCACTTGGCAAGTGCGTCACCTTAATTAACATCAAATATCAAATAGTTTGGGGTTTCGAACCCTCAGTTCCAAGTTTGGAAGCGTTACTTACCTCAAAACCGGCTAATACACTACTCCGCAGTGCCCTTGCCTCTAAATTCGGCCCCCAAGTGCTCCAAATCTACCAACAATCAGATGTATATCATTATATTATGCTAAGGAACTAATCCCAATCAAAATGTATTAAAAATACTCAAAAATCCCGAAATTGGTCAAACCCGACCCCAGGTCCCACGTACCGAAACTCATAAATTTTTATACAGAACTGTTCTTCATCATCTCACGAATCTGTACATATAAAGAACACTAAATTCGGAGTCCAAATGACCCCTAAAATCCCCATTTTAAAGACTCTTAATCCCAAGCCCTAATGACCCAATTTACACTAATTTTTCCCTAATTTCCACCATAAATCCAACCTTTAATCCCATATAAACGAGTTTAGAGTCCAAAATCTTACCTTGGTGAAGAACTATTGAATCCCCTATTCAAAACCCTTCCAAAAGCTTCAAATCCGGATGAAATATTGAGAAAATGGCTAAAATTCGCGAAGGCACGTTTTTATACTTTCTGTCTAGTGGGTCCACACCTGCGACCACTTACTCGCACCTGCGGAACCGCACCTGTGGATCCCAGGTGTGCACCTGCGGAAAATTCCAAGGACCCTAACTTCCGCACCTGCGATCGACCTCCCGCACCTGCGGCCTCGCATGTGCGGCAATTACCTGGCACCTGCGGAAATCCTCTCACTTAGTCAATATTCCGCACCTGTGGTGCCACGTCCACTCCTGCGGAACCGCACCTATGGCTCCTCATCCGCAGGTGTGAAAACACCAGCACCAGCAACTTCAGCAACATCAATTATGCTTCAAACTCCCCGTTAACCACTCAAAACCACCCCGAGCCCCTCGGGATCCCAACCAAACATACCCACGCCTCATATATGATCATTCAAACTTAGTTGCACTCCCGAAACACTAAAAATAACATCAAAACACCAAAATCACATCAAATTCAAGCCTAAGAACTTTGAAATTTCTAAAATCCTCCAAAGATGCTGAAACTATCCAAAACAACTCCGATTGACCTGAAAATTTTGCAGACATATCTAAAATGACATTACGAACCTGTTCCAACTTCCGGAATCCATTTCGACCCCGATAGCCTATTTTCCACTGCCAACCGGAAATCGCCAAAAACTAACTTTCGCCAATTCAAGCCTAATTCTACACCGGACATCATGGATATATTCCGAACACACTCCCAAGTCCCAAATCACCTAACGAAGCCATCTGAGCCATAAAATCCGCATTCCGAGGTCGTTTCCCAATAAGTCAACTCTCAGTTGACTTTTCCCATTATAAGGCTATCTCTAAAGGCTACATGACTGAACTCTCACTACAACCCTTCATTCAAGTCTATCGACCCTAACACATCAATAACAGAATAACCAACCTATGACGAGTCGATAACAATAATTATAATGCAGGTTTTACGTGACGACGGACCGGGTCGTTACAACATGGGAGCACTATAAGGAGCAAGTCAAGGTTAGTGGTCCAAGGCTACAATCAGGAGAAGGAATTGATTATGATGAGACTTTTGCTCCGATTTCTCGTATGGAAGCTATCAAAATTCTCATTGCCTTTGCATCACATGTGGAATTCAATTTGTTTCAGATGGATGTCAAAAGTGAATTTCTGAATGGTTTCCTCAAGGAAGAAGTTTATGTAAAGTAACCTCCAGGATTTGAATGCCATGAACGTCCTGAATATGTGTTCAAATAGGACAAGGCACTGTATGGGTTGAAACAGGCTCCTCGAGCTTGGTATGAAAGTTTGTCAAAGTTCCTTTTAGAAAATGATTTTGCAAGAGGAAAAATTGAAAACACTTTGTTTCTGAAGAAACGAGGGAGGAACCTGCTCATTTTTCAGGTATATGTTGATGATATCATTTTCGGGGTAACAACTCATTCACTATGTGAGGAATTTTCAAAACTCATGGGTAGTGAGTTTGAGATGAGCATGATGGGTGAGTTGAATTTCTTCTTGGGTGTTCAAGTGAAGTAGTCCACAAAGGGAACATTTATTAGTCAACAGAGATATATCAAGGAGCTTCTGAAGAGGTTTGACATGGAATCATCAAAAGTGATTGTCACTCCCATTGCCGCTGCTACTCGACTAGATATGGATGAATCTGGGTCTCTTGTGAATCAAACAATGTATATAGGCATAATTGGATCTCTCCTCTATCTTACTGCAAGCATATCAGATATTGTATTCAGTGTGGGACTATGTGCAAGCTTTCAGTCAAAACCCAAGGAATCTTATCTGAAGGCTGCCAAAAGAATCCTGAGATATCTTAAGGGAACATAGGACCTGGTTCTGTACTACCCTTCAGGTGAAAATTTTAATCTTGTTGGGTATGCTGATGTTGATTATGCAGGTTATCTTGTGGACAGGAAAAGAACATCTGGAATGGCTCACTTCTTGGGGTCATGTCTTATCTCATGGGGCACAAGAAAGCAAAATTCAGTAGCTCTTTCAACAACTGAAGCAGAGTATGTTGCAGCAGCCTCCTGCTGTGCTCAGCTTCTGTGGATCAAGCAGCAATTGGAATACTTTGGAGTGTACACTGATTGTGTACCTCTATTGTGTGATAACACAAGTGCACTCAACATGGCCAAAATCCAGTCCAGCACAAGAGAACCAAGCACATTGATGTGAGACATCATTTTCTCAAATACAATTTAGAAAAGGGGCTTACATGCATGAAGTTTTGCATCATAGAAGATCAAATCGCAGACATCTTCACCAAAGCTCTGAGCAGAGAACACTTTGAGAGAAACAGGCTGGCACTGGGGCTAATAAAGCCTAATTGAGAACTTGATTCCTACCATATGGCTATGAAAGTCACATACAAGTAAAATTAGCTAAAGTATTTTCCGGCCAAGTCTAACTCACTTCTATACCGTTACAGGTAGACACACATGATGATTATAAAAGCTGCTGAGGCAATGCATGAGCGATAAAAGAAGGTTGAGCATTTTTTGAAAGACTGGTCAAGAACCTAGTTCTTGTGCCACAAGTTAGTAGTCTTTTGTTTTTCTCATACATATCTCAAAAGAAACAAAAATAATGCCATGTAATCAACCTTTTCAGAACCTGTATGTCACGTATTTTCGTTCAAATCCTTTCACTTCCCTCTGAAATGTTGTATCTTCCCACACATCTGCCTCCATTTTAGAACCCATTTCTCTTATCTTCATAATTTCCATTCACATCATTATAACCCTATCACTCCCAAAACGTGAACCACCATCTCTGTTTTTCTCAGTCTCTCCAAAACCTTCAAGAAAAATCTTTTACCATGGCTGAGGATCAGGCAATCCTTCCTACCACTGAAGAGAAAACCCTCGAGATTTCTCCTGCAGAACCTTACCAGTCATCCCTTCATCCACCATTGTTCCAATAGAAAACCCTAAACCAGTTTCTCCTTCACCTTTCACCCCTCTCTCTACTCCCTCTGACTTTACTCCTCTTCTAAGTGTCGAGAACTCAAACAACCCTAAGAATGAAAGCATATCTCCATTGTTTCCTGAGACACTCAAACAACAAAGCAAAGACGATATTCCAGTTCCAGAAGAAAAGAGTGAGTCTCCATTGGCAGAAAAAGCTTCATCGATCAATCCTGAAAGTGCTAAGGTTTCTAAGGAAAGCTTTGATCAGTCTACAGGTACTCCTGTCTCTTCTGTTGTTGCTCCTATGGACCCTCAAGAGAGGGACGCCATAGAAAATATGTTGGCTATTGTTGTTGAGGGGATTATTGGTGAGGAAAGTTCTGGTATGCCCGAGTCTAAGAGGAAAGATACTCAGCCCTTAGAAGGAGAAGGAACAATGGTGCTTTTTGAACCGCCGGCACCGGAAGAGACTACTAGGACCCCTCTTGATGAACCTAAACCCTCTCCTGAGGAAAAAGGTCAGGAATCATCTTCCCAGGCCAGTTTCGACCCTTCTCCTTCTCCTCACTTTGATGTTGAGCCCTTGGACGTAATGGCTCCTGTTATGAGGTCCAGTGATGAAGAAGATGAGGATGGCATTTCTCTGAGTGCGTTCTTTAAAGTACGTAGGCCAATAGCAACTCCTGAGCCCCATCCTAAGCGACCTACCACAAGGTTGCAGAAAAAAGAGGCTCTTGAGTCTGCTCTCAAGAAGAGTAAGAGAAGTAACAGGAAAAAGAAGAAAAGGCTAATGAAGGAGGGTCAAGTTGTTTAGGACAAGAATATCCCAATTGTGGAAGTTGACGAGGAAGCCTTAGAGGAACCAAGATCCTTGATCGAGAAGTCTCAGAAAAAAAAGCGATCTACTGAGAGTACTTCAAAGGAGGTTTTTGGAACACACAGTAAGTCAATGAAGGATAGTAGCAAGTTGAAGGAAGTGGTTGTAGAAGAGTCTGTGTCTGATAAGGATGTGCAAGTGAAGTCTAGTGGGAAAGTTAAGTCCAACGGAAAGTCTGTGAAAAGAAAATTGGAGGATATTAAAGAACCCGGTTCTGTGAAGAAGGCAAGAAGTGGAATTATATCTGGTAAAGAAAGGTTGAGGTATCAGAAATGGATGTGGGGTCGTACTTTTGACCCTGAGATATCTGAGATGGCTGGAATGCACCAAGTGCTTGAGATGGTTGAGTTTCAACATTGGGCACACCTATTCAAGGTGGATGTGCCCAAAGTATATGAGGACGAGGTTCAAAGTTTCTATGCAGACCTCTTTACTGTTGAATCTGGTCACATCTGCGCACTGGTGAATGGCTTAGACATTGTTATGGACTCTGTTGTGTTAGGAGACATACTAAATTTTCTTGCTGAAGGATTGTCTTCTGTTCGAGATGCATGTAGATCAAGCTTTAGGAATGCTATTTTCAAGAAGAGAGTTGTACAACACCGGGAATAGGTGCATAAGAAGGCCTTGCTTCCTGTATACCAGCTGCTCTTTGAGTTGGTGAACAAGGTTTTGCTTCCTCGCGCTGAGAGGAGATCCATCACCTCCAAGGCTGATCTGTTTCTGATGGAAGCACTAGATGGGTTCAAAATCGTTAATCTTCTAGATATAATGATTGAGCACATGCAAAAAGTGGAAGAATTCAAGGATGGCAACCATGGTCTCCCCTATGTATTTCTCCTTACGTATGTCTTCAAATTCTTTAAAGTGCCTTTGGGAAATCCTAAGATGGGGACCAAGAAGCAAACCTTCTCTAAGACTACACTAGAGAAGTGTGAGTGTATCGACAAAAGTGGAGGGGTAGGCAACACTTCAACGATCTCCCAGCTTATAAATGCTCAAAACAGTGCTACTGACGAGATCAGAAAGTTGAAGGCAATGAATTCCATATTAGAGACTCAGCTCAGTCAGGCCCAAAAGGCACCAAGGTATTCTGGTTCTTCAAATGCAGAGGTTGCTCATCTGACTAAGGAGAATGCTGATCTCAGGCAATAGGTTGAGAACCTGAGGGAGAAACTTCTTGCTGAGAAAATGTCCGCCAATGCTCGGATAGATCTCGTTCTCAACACTCTTTCAGCCTCTTCCAATCCCTCTTCCTCTAGAGTTCCCTAGGCTAATCCTTCAGTGACCACTGTCTTAGTCTATCTCTCTTGGCAGTGTTTTGATGATGTTGTGGTGGTTGTTTTTGTTTTTCTTATTTGCTGCAAATGTTTCTGTTGTTGCTTCTCTTTTCTATCATGTTTGTGTACACAACAGTGATATGAGTTAACTAAGCTAGACTTATTTATGCTAATTGCTTGTTTGTGTGTTTTAATGATGCCAGAAAGGGGAAAATAAATTGAATAGGGGAACTTGTGAAGTTCCTGTTGAGATAAATTGAATAGGGGAATGTGTGAAGTTCCTGTTGCTTGATAAATTGAAGGAATTAAGATGAAAAAGTGGACTGATTAAAGGGGAAGCACAAAGTCAGGGGAACTTGTGAAATTCCTGTTACTTTATCTGGTCTTTGTTGCTCTGAATAGGACTGTCAATTTTTAAGTTTGTCATCATCAAAAAGGGGGAAATTGATGGGTTTATAGTACCTTAGCTTTATGTTTTGATGATCTAACAAATTTGTCGATCCCACAGAAGCTCGTGTGGTTAGGGTTCCTTTGAGCTTTATGTTTTGATCGTCTAGAGGGATCATGAGCAAAAATGGCTTCGATAAGCATGTTGAGCCCATAGAAGCGCCACGATTATCAGAATACAACTTCATCATCGATGCATCAGGTATTGTATCAGCCATTGAGAGAATCAAGGATACTAGATGGCCTAGACCCCTATAGACTGATCCAGCTCAAAGGAACCCTAATCAAATATGCAAATACTATGGTACCCATGGTCGTAGAACCGAAGACTGCAGACAACTAATGGAGGAGGTGGCCCGTCTATTCAACGAGGGTCACCTTCGAGAATTCTTGGGTGACCGAGCTAAAAATCACTTCAGATATAGGGATGCAAACATGAAAAATGAACAAGAAGAACCACAACACGTGATTCACATGATCGTTGGTTGGGTCGACATTCCACAAGGGCCCGTGTTCAAATGCACCAAGGTGTCGATTACCATGGAAAAACGAACTCGAGACTGTACCGGAAGGCACCTTGTCGTTCAATGATGAGGAAGCATAGGGGATCTCACAATCCCACAATTATGCATTGGAAATCTCTATTCTTATGAATAAAATTTAGGTTAAACGTGTTTTAATTGATCCAGGGAGATTGTTGGTTGATTTCCCAATGCACACGCAAGTGTACGTGGTCGACAAGTAATATAGGATTTTAAGTCCAGATATCGTACCCACAGGGACTTGTGATTAACTATCAACTAAACTAAACTCAAACAAATATTT
>ML424236.1:0-45772 GCA_005239525.1 Nicotiana knightiana | reverse complement strand
TTGTGATCAAGCAATTGAATAATTAAGCACAAGATTGAATAAACAAACCAATTAAGATAAACAATAAGAATAACGTTCATGTAACACCCAATACTCTAGAACTAATAAACTATCAAACTAAAAGAAGAGAAGAGATGAGAAGAAAAACTAAGTAGAATCCTCTGTCAGAAGTCTCTGTCGAATCCCCAGTCGAAATTCTGCATAAGCTCTCTAATGTGATGTTTTTGGGTATATTTATNGCCTGGGTAACGCCTGGACCCCCCAGGCGTTATGGGTCTAACGCCTGGGTAACGCCAGGCTACCCCAGGCTGTTTGGCTTGGTGCCCGGCTATCGTCCGGGTGTCCCCTCTCGCGTATTCTTCGACGTATTTGCATCCGTTTAGCCCCGTTTCCATTTCCAATTCACCTACACATAAAACAAACCCTATTAGGCACATATGACGTGTATTTTATCATTAAAGCTCATAAAATGCAAGGGATATAATTCTTAAAATCACGAATTCTAGCTACTCATCAGAGATCGACCAATATTATTCGATCGAGAGTCGTGGAGCAGCTCAGCCTACAGGATCATATCGTGCACGCATCTCGAGTTCTCAATTGTTTCAACATGGTAAGTGAAACAACTAAAGGTGAAATCATCTTACCAGTAAATGTAGCCGGGACTATTTAAGAAACAAAGTTCCATGTGATCGAGGGTGATATAAGATACAACGCCCTGCTCGGAAGACCCTGGATTCACAACATGAGGGCGTTCCCCTCAACCCTTCACCAAGGACTGAAATTCCCGACATCGGATGGAGTAAAAATGGTGTATGAGGAACAACATTCTGCCAAAGAGATGTTCGCGGTCCATGAAGTAATACGGTATCGGCGCTTTCATCAACAAAGGGATCGAAGTCAAAAGAAAAGAAGGAGGTCAAATAGAAACCACATGTACCAGCCTCGAACCAATCAGAGGAACAAGGATGAATATTGGATTCCCCGATCCTTCATAATTCCCGATGACTCCCACACCACAAAATCAACGATCGAGGAGCTGGAGCAAGTCATACTGGCCGAGTACCTACCTGAGAGAAAGGTATACCTGGGCACGGGGTTAACCACCGAGCTCAGGGAAAAATTCATTAAATTCCTTATCGATAATATGAATTGTTTTGCTTGGTCCCACCTTGATATGACAGGGATCCCATCGGAGATCACTACCCATCAATTAAGCTTGGACCCAAAGTTCCTTCCAGTAAAGAAAGAGAAGGCCCCAGTCCGAGGTTAAACATGCATTCATCAAGTACGAGGTAACCAAACTTCTCAAAATAGGGTCAATTCGGGAGGTAAAATATCCCGAATGGTTAGCAAACGTAGTCGTAGTCCCTAAAAAAGGGAATAAACTTAGAATGTGCGTAGACTATAAGGATTTAAACAAAGCATGCCCTAAAGATTCCTTTCCTTTGCCTAATATCGATCGCATGATCGATGCCACGGCCGACCACGAGATCCTTAGCTTTTTCGATGCCTACTCCGGGCACAATCAAATCAAATGAACCCGGAGAATCAGGAAAAGACTTCGTTCATCACTAAGTACGACACCTATTGTTATAACATAGTGTTGTTTGGACTAAAAAATGCTGGTGCTACTTATCAACGCCTAGTAAATCGAATGTTCAAAGAGAAAATAGGAAAATCAATGGAAGTTTATATTGATGACATGCTAGTTAAGTCCCTGCGCGCAGAGGAACATTTAAAACATTTGCAGGAGACCTTCGACATACTAAGAAAGTACAACATGAAACTCAACCCGGTGAGAAGTGCGCATTAGGGGTAGGCTCGGGGCAGTTCCTCGATTTCATGGTATCAAATCGGGGCATCAAGATAAACCCCGATAAAACCATGACCAGTGAAGATATCACGATTGTGGATAATGTTAAGGTCGTACAAAGGTTAACAGGGCGCATAACTGCCCTAGGCCGATTCATTTCGAGGTCCTCAAATAGAAGTCACCGGTTCTTCTCACTGCTTAAAAAAAGAATAATTTTGCATGGACCCAGAATGCCAACAAGCATTGGAGGAACTAAAACGGTACCTCTCGAGCCCACCACTGCTTCATACTTTGAAAGCGGATGAGCAAATCTACTTATAATTAGCGGTCTCGAAATTCGCGGTAAGTGGGGTCCTAGTTCGAGAAGAGCAAGGTACGCAATTTCCTATTTACTATGTTAGTCGAACCTTAGGTGAGGCCGAGACCAGGTACCCATACTTAGAAAAATTAGCGCTTGCTCTAATAAGCGGCTCTAGGAAATTAAAACCATATTTTAAATGACACCCAATTTGTGTGGTGACTACCTATACCCTTCGCAATATTTTGCATAAGCCCGAACTCTCAGGCCGATTGGCCAAATGGACCATCAAGATCAGTGGGTACGATATTGAGTATCAACCCCGAACGACCATCAAGTCTCACATCTTGGCAGACTTCGTGGCCGACTTCACGCCAGCCCTCTTATCCGAGGTCGAAAAGGAACTATTACTAAAATCGGGTACCTCATCGGGGGTGTGGACCCTTTTCATAGACGGTGCTTCGAACGTGAAAGGATCCGGGCTAGGCATCATTTTGAAGCCGACCATAGATAACACAATTAGACAGTTTATCAAAACTTCAAAATTAACAAACAATGAGGCCAAATGTGACTCCCTGCTTGTGGTGAACCAAGTCAATAGAACTTTCGAGGTTCGAGAAGATCAAATGCAAAGGTACTTGGACAAACTAAAAGTGACTCTACATCAATTTAAATAATGGACCCTATAACACGTACCTCGAGAACAAAACAACGAGGATGATGCCCTTGAAAATTTGGGGTCATCGGTCGAAGATGAAGAGCTTAGCTCGGGGACTATCGTACAACTTTCGAGGTTAGTAATCTAAGAAGTCCACGCTGAAATAAACTCCACAAGTCTGACCTGGGATTGGAGGAATAAGTATATCGATTACCTAAAGAACGGGAAGCTTCCATCGGACTCTAAGGAATTGAGGACTCTACGCATGAAGGCCGCACGGTTCACATTGGATGAGGATGGAACACTGTATAGAAGAATGTTCGATGGACCATTGGCGATGTGTTTGCGACCAGGAGACACCGACTACGTCCTACAGGAAATTCACGAAGGCGCTTTTGGAAATCATTCCGGTGTCGAGTCATTGGTTCATAAAGTCATCAGACCAGGATACTATTGGGACAATATGGAAAAGGATACAAAAGAGTTTGTTCGAAGATGCGACAAATGTCAAAGGTATGCGCCGATGATCCACCAACCCGGAGAGCAACTCCACTCAGTCTTATCCCCATGGCCGTTCATGAAATGGGGAATGGACATCGTCGGTCCTCTCCCACTGGCCCCAGGTAAGGCTCAATTCATTTTGTTTATGACTGACTATTTTTCTATGTGGGTTGAAGAACGAGCTTTTGAAAAAGTCAGAGAAAAAGAAGCCACAAACTTCATTTGGGACCACATTATATGCCGATTCGGGATGCCTGTCGAGATTGTATGCGACAACGGGAAGCAATTCGTCGGCAACAAAGTAACAAAATTTCTCGAAGACCACAAGATTAGAAGGATTTTGTCAACGCCATATCATTCTAGTGGGAACGGACAAGTCGAATCGACAAACAAGACCATCATTCAAAATCTAAAGAAAATATTGGCCGATGCTAAAGGAAAATGGAGAGAGATACTACCCGAGATCCTTTGTGCGTATCGTACAACGTCAAAATCCAGTACGAGGGCAACACCATTCTCTTTAGTCTACGGTGTTGAAGCTCTAATCCCAGTCGAAGTCGGGGAACCTAGCCTCTGGTTTTGGTATACAACAGAAGAGTCAAATCACGAGGATATGAATACGAGCCTCGAATTGATAGATGAAAGACGAGAATCAGCCCTTGTTCGAATGGCCCGCACAGAAACTACGGATCGAAAGGTATTACAATCAAAGATCCAACCTTCGACATTTTAAAATCGGGGACTTAGTTTTGAGAAAATTCACTCTCAACACTCGAAACTCGAATGAAGGAAAACTTGGACCGAATTGGGAGGGACCGTATCAGTTCCTAGATATCGTCGGAAAAGGATCCTACAAACTTGGCACAATGAACGACGAGCAATTACCAAAAATATTGGAACATATCGCTCCTCAAACGATATTATTACTAAGGTATAACCTTCTCCATTTTTTCATTTATATTTTATATTAACCAATTGCAGGTGTTCAATCGCATACATCGAGGGATTCTTCAACACAAAGTCCTTAGGTCTGAAAGCACACGTTACACTCTTTTTCCCTTAGACTGGTTTTTGTCCCAAATGGATTTTTCCGGCGAGGTTTTTAACGAGGCAACATTGTTCATGCCAACTTAGAGAAATTCAACAGTATCCAAGACTTCTTTAAAATCAACATCGAATACTAGGGGCATCACCCTCGAATGTCAACGTTGTTACAAGGAAAGTACTTTGTGTCAACAGGATCTCGATAGGTAAATTTTGTAAGGGCCAAACGGTCGAACGAACCATGCCCATGTAGATTACTCGAGCCCTAATGGCAAACATGTACACATGTATAACCTATTGAATGAAGTATTTTTCCTTGCCAAATATTTCATGCCTTAGAGAAATTTTTACTTTACTAACCCCACACTCAGGGACTACCGTCTAAAAGTCGACATAATTGAATTACTAAAGCCTCGAGATCGTAAGACCTTAAAAAGGCAACCCTTGATTTCATAGGCCACGTCCACCCCACTCGGGGACTTGCATTTCTAACAAGTTCAAAGTATAACGGGGAAACGAGCCCAAGAGGGAAATCCCAAGCTAAAGGCTACGACCGAATTGACACGGTTTGGGGACATCCGAATTTCGTAATAAAAACAGGCCTTCAAATACTTTTATAAACCGTTTAAAAAGGCTACCCTCGGCAAAATGACAAAAGGGTTTCGATAACATCAACCCTCGAAAAACCCTAAGGGGTATCGAATTGTTGGAACTCTCGGACAGTTTCTTTATTTTATGCTAAGGCATTACAAAACAAAGGGTTCCGATAAACATCAACCCTCGAAAAGCCCAATGGGTATAGATTTATCTCGTGCTACGGCATAACAAATTTTTATATGATTAACGTTTTAAACCGAAAAGGGAAAAAAGTCATTCTTTTTAAGGCCATATCGATCTAATTCAAGAGCCTAAGGGCCATTTTATTTTGAGTTCGAGAAATCATCCTCACTCAACTAAAACCTAAGGGTCACCCTACTCCGAGTTCGAGCAAGTACTCACTCGACTATAAAGACTACACTAGTCTGACTTCGATCAAATTGCCTATGTTTCGAACTTATGAAAAAAATTTCACAAGGCAGAAAATGAAATAAAGACAAGCCGGAAAGGAAAGAAATCTTTATATATATATATATATATATATGAGAATATTTACAAGGCCCGATCAGGATCCTACACAAAAGAACAAAAATGAAAAATCCTAAGGTTCCTAATTTTCATGGGGTGCAGCTTCTTCTCCATCGGGGTCCCCCCGCTCTCGGACCCGCTCTCACTCCCGTCGTTGCCATCATCATATGAGGAGGCCAGTGCCCTAGCATCGGCTTTGAGCCCTTTGGCCTTTTCTATCTCATCAGTGAGATCGAAACCTCGTGCATGGATCTCCTCGAGAGTTTCTCTCCGAGATTGGCACTTGGCGAGTTCGGAAACCCAATGTGCTCGAGTTTGAGCGTCTCGGCAGTATCTCTTGCTTGATCTTGAGTATCTTCAAAATCAGACCGGTAGACGGCCACGATTGCCTTGGCCTTTCCGGCCTCAGATTTGGCCTTTGCAACTTCCGCGGCCAACCGAGCCTCGAGCTCCTCAATTTTCTTGGCCTGCGCCAAGCTCTTCTCCTTCATGCCCAGAAGATGACTTTCAGCTGATGACAACTGGGTTCGAGCAACCTCCTTCTCTAAGCAAGGAGGTCCATATTCTGCTTCCATCCCAAAGTCTCCGCCTGCATCTTATTGACCTCTTCACGTAACTGCTCGATTCTTTCGATCTTCTGCTGAAACTGTGAGATTGAAGTATTAGCCATCATTCCCAAACTGATGCCATGAGCCTCTAAGATTTTCATTACCTTCTCAATCAGGCCGGTCTATTCTTTATAAGCCACGGCCAACTCGGCTCGGAGGTCCTTGATCTCCTCTTCTTTCTGCCCGTTGAGGAGCTTGAGGGTGTTCTTCTCCTCGGTGAGCCCTTGAAGATCGGCGTCGCACTGGCTCAGTTCAGCTCGGGATTTTAAAAATACCTCTTGATAAAGCATTAAGGCCTACACATAAAGAAGAAAAGAAGTTATACATGAAGAGTAAAACAAACACAAGTGTAATATCGACGAGGGGAGTTAAGACTTACCCGATTTAGAGCTTTTTGTGCCTCGTTGAAAAAAGACTCGATGCCTCACCCGAATCCTTCCTCGAGATCTCCAAGTCACTCTAGACGATAGCATCTTCGACTCCCGTAAATTAATCACAGAAAGGGTCCTCTTTTCCGTGGGTTCCTTCTATGGAGGGGGTCTTCAAGGCCCAAGCCTCCTGAATCATTCCCTTAGAGAACGAAGGGAGCGACGGGGAGCCTCCAATTTCTATTGCCCCAAGTAGGTCACTTGGGGCGTTCTCTCCATCTCGAGGGGCCTCGAGACCAGCCCCTACATCCGTACCCGTCGTTTGATCACTACAATGGGAGGCATCTTCAATCTTCAATGACTCGGGGACTTCACCCGAGTCTTTTTCCAAGGCCCCCTCATCTCGAGGGGGAGTCTTTTCAATCTTCACCGACTCAGCAGCCTTTGGGGCCTCAGTGTTCGTTTTCACTCGGGCCACCAGCCCCGAGTCATCTTCGTCTTCTTCCTCCTCTTCATCTTCCTCCCCTAGGCTTCGAACTGACTCTTCGGTCAGAAGGATAGTTTTCTTCCTGGGCTTACGAGCCCCTCTCTTCTTGGGTTCTGGATCCTCGGAGATTGAGGTCCTTTTACTCTTTTTATCCTTCGCCGGTTTTAGGACCGGGATCGAAGTCTCCTCCTCACCTGATGGGGGTTCATGACTACATTTTTTTCAAGTCCTGCATGAAAAGAAATTAAGTAAGTGTGGAAAAGACGTTTCAACAAAATCATCAAACACGTGAAAAGGGGCTTACCATGATTTTTGGCTTCCCATCGGCCCTTTGATAAGTCGCGCCATGCGCGTTCAGCATACGACAATGTCCAGTCTAGGTCCCTGACCCAGCTCTTGAGGTCGGGGATGACACCAAGCATCCAGGCAACGGCTACATCGAAGAAAAACATCAGTAAGATAAAGCAAAGAAGCCAAGTAACAAATAGAAGGGGACCATACTTACGTTTTATATTCCACTTCTTGGGAAATGGCATCTTCTCGGCGAAATTAGGTCCGAGGTCTTCATCCTGACGAATAGACCCATCCAGCCTCGGTCCTTGTCCTCGTCTATAATGGAGATGAAGACTTTGGTGGCTCGACGTTGGAGCTTTATTAATCCACCTCGGTAAAGCCGGGGCTGTATAACCTGATGAGGTGGTCGAGGGTGAAGAGAAGCCCGTCGACTTTGCTCGATAAAAATTGGAGCAATACGACGATCCTCCATAAGTCCACGATGATGGGGTCAAGAGGACCCAACGTGAAAGGGTAAGTGTAAACACTCAAGTACCATTCCACATGGGTGGTAATAGCCTCCTCTGGGGCCGGGTTCACAACCTCTTTGTTTTGCCAGTTGCAGTCCTCCTTTACTTTGTCGAGGTAGCTCTTAGGTATCGAGCATATGTATCTCGATACCGGCTCGCAACAACGGGGAACCGACGAGGTTTTCTCGGTCTTGAAATCGGAGCTGATTACACATACATTCCTCAAGGCGGGGTTCCACCGGCGCTTTTCCGCTGGCCGGTTGAGTAGAAACAGTTTCTTTTTGTGGTACCGTTTTTGACGTTTTTGCCATTTAATTTGAGTTTAAAGAAAGAAGAAGATAATAGGACTGAATGTTTGAGAAGGGGTTAACAACGAAACCTGAAGATTTTGTAGATCGGGAGAACTTAGAAGATGTAAAAAGCTTTGGAGATTAAAAGAAATTGAAAGTAAAGTTTGAATCAATGAGAAAAAGGCCCATTTATGGGTTTCATGGCGACGGTTTGAAACCACTAGTGGCCGACCACCAACTGACATGCATTAAATACCTGAAAAATTGCACCGACGGACGTTTCAGCCACTTCTATCGCTTACGTCACGGAGATGACGTCATGACAGGTCGAGGATCGAAGGCTCAATTTGTTTCTTGTCATTACACTCCAAAAAACGAAGGGACTATCTGTATACGGTGCCCGATTTTACTAATTTGCCGAGACCAGGGTGAAGGATCGAAGATCGATCCCGTAGTAGATCAGACTGAGGCACGAGGACAAGGTACCGAGTTCGGGATTCGAGGTACCTGCCGAGATCGAGGCCAATAGCGATCGAGACCGAATGAGACAGACATTGAGCAAGATCGAAGATAGCATAATAACAGAAAGACGAGATATCCTTGACTGGTCGAACATCATGGCGGAAATTCCGGAACGTATCAAATCAAGAACGGTTAATTAGCTAATCATGGGATTTGCTTTTGTAATTAGAGTTTTACCATAAATAGAATTCCTCTACTATATAAAGGGGAGCTCTAATCATTTGTAAGAGGCATTATTCACATATATCAAAGCAATATAACACACACTCTCTCTCACTCATACACGCTTGTTCATCAGTTTACTTTCTGCTTTATTATCTTAGCATCAGTCAGTTTGAGAGCACTCTTGCTCGAAGTTTGAGTTGCATTTCAACACTGGTTTTGCTTTACTTTATTGTCAAATTCTATTACTAATCTTTATATTTGTCAATTAGTATTAGGTGAAATCACGTGTCATTAAAACCACATTATAAGTTTAATTGTTATCCAATTTTATGGGTAAACAATATTGACAACAGATGAGCATAAAAAATATTGACCGTAAATTGCTAAGTTTATATGGTACTTGCATATAAAGCTCTTAACCATCAAATTTCTTTATCTAACTTGAGAGTAGAGAAATATTCTCCAGCTGAAGTCACAGATGAGTTTAAGCCAATTATTGCCATATGCTCCTCACCAATACTGTCCAAAAATAGAAGCATTAAATGGTGGCGATTCTATTTAATGCAGGTGTTTGGTTCACCTTTAACTGCCTTTTTAAAATTATACGAGGCCCAATATTTGGATCTTTGACCAATTTCTAGTTCTTCACTTCCCACACTTTGGCGATTTCCAAAAAGTAAATAAATAAGAACAACATATGTGGAGCTTCTTTAAACCAAGCGTTATTAGAATTTTTTTCCCCGCAGATATACTAATTCAAATGTATTTTTAAATCTTTATCCAAATCAGTATAAAATTTCTATGTAATTGTGTTTTATTAGACATGTACTATTTGTACGTCATCCACCTTTACAATTTTGAATTTAAGAAAATAATCTTTTAAATTTCTTATGCGTAGAAAATAGATCTCCTATGTATAAAAATAAAAAACTAAAAACAAATTTGTAAAGAACCTAAAAACCAATTAACATTTCGTCAATAATTATGCACATTAAAAGAGTAATTGGACTAATCAATTAAAACGTTGTCGTTTGGCTTGAGTAAGTTGTCAGCCAATCAAAAAGCACCTCCTTTGTCTCCCTCCCTCGTCTTCCTCACCAATGAAACCCTAATTTTCTCTCCTATCGAAAAACATTGAAAACACCTTTTTCCTCTCCTTCTCCAAAAAAGCACAGAATCATCACAAATATACATGAAGTTACTCTTCAGATTTCACCTTTCGATGTTTCATCTTCTCTTACAATCTCAAAAATGACAAAACAAAACTTCACCACTGTCCCCGTCGCCCCTCTCCCCGTCCCCACCACATGCGGCAATTGCGGCGTCGAGGAACGGTGTTTTCTCCACCACGTCCGTCACCGAGGAATATTCCGGCGACTTTGCACTAACTGTGTCCTCAGACTTAACACTCAATCATTTTGCCCTACTTGCTTGCTCGTTTACGACCCTTCCCCTCCCCCTTCCTCTTCCTCAAACGGCCTCGTTTCATGCCAAAAATGCTATTCACTCTCTCACAACTCCTGCGTGGGCCTCAACCCTCCTCACCCTTACGTTTGTCCCCTTTGTGTTAACCCTAATTCCCCTCTTTTTACCCTCAAAAAGGGAAAAGATGTTGTTGGTGTGGTTAATGAGGATGCTATGGTTATTGATAAGCAGGCAGCTAGGGTTTTGTTAACGGCCGCGAGGATCGCCGCCGGGACTATGAATAAAGCTGCTATGGCTGCTAAGGTGGAGGCGGAGAGGAGGGCAAAGGACGCGGCGTTTACTAGGAAACGAGCTAGGGAGGCTTTAGATCATGTTGCTTACCTTGATGCTAGGGATAAAATGAAGAAGAAGGATGTTGTATTGCGGTTGCCTTCGAATGTGAACAACAGAGGCAGTAGTAATAATAATCAATGCCTTAGTATGGTTGTAGCTGCTGTGCCATTGGAGGAGGTGAATAATGTCCTGAATGTGAATGCCGCAGACAGGTTGGATGGTTCTTCTGAGGTTTTAGTAGCTTTGAATGCTGTGGACTTGAAAGGGCAGAATCCAGTCCCAGGGTTGCCTAATGGGTCTGCAATGGATGTGGAGATGAACAGGGGTGCAATGGTGACCCCTACTACATCTGCTATTAATCATAGTGGTGCTACTGGAGCTGAAGAGGACAAGTCTGGGGAACTGGATTGTTCGAATGGCCAAAGGGAGATGGTAAACGAGACCGAACAGGATCAAGATCAGCATATGGTAAATCCCAATGCTGGGAAATCGAATGGTAGTATCTCGCATCAATAATTTGTAGCATGAATAATGGTAAGATCAAGGTGGGATTAGAAAGATGTTGATTTGTGTAATCAAGTTATGATTTTGCGGCGTAATTGCTTTTTTTCGCAGGTCACATTGCTCGCAAGAAATCTAGTGTCTTGGCATTCTATCTGTCTGAATGTGAAGACTGGGACATGGTGGGTTTGGGTAGTTTTTGTTAGACTAAGGATAATATTCGTACAGCATTTTCTTGTGTAGAGAGAGACGTTCTTTGAACTTTTATCTAATGAAAGGCCAGTTCCATGCGTTAGTGCTTCCCTGAATCTGCTCAGTCTTGTTTTGTTAGTTTGGAGAGACTTCGCTTCATGCTTTCTACATTATTTTACTGCCAAATCAATTTGTCCTTTTGCTACCTTTGAGCTTGCTGTTATTGTACTTCAATTGCATCAAACTTGCAAAGCATATTTCTGATAGTTGTTTTTGCTTGAATTGATGGATCAAGTGGCTTTTCTTCTTACCTTTTTCTGGCATTCTATAGCGTAGTTTCTTGGATGAAGTATTGGAGTGATTAATGTTCTGAACCAAAGAATGTCTATTGAGCAGAATAGTGTAAATGTGTGCATTCAAGGTGGATCTTAGCCTATGAAAACTTGTCATCTTGTTGAATTCGTATTAACTACTTTTGCCCTGTGCCAAGTAGAAAAATTATGTCTCAAATGCTCAAGAAAAGGATGTCGTGAAAGAAGATATCAAATTGAAAAGCTTTGACATCATTCTTTGCATGGTGCGTTATGCCTTTGATTTTCCTATTCAGCTCAGGTTGTTTTGAAAAGACCTGGTGATTTTGCTATGTTCTTCTGTTTTATCATAGCAGAGTATAGTCAAGAAAGATGGTTCATTCTGTTTATAGTAATGATTCTGAATATATTTCAGAATTTTGATGGGTTGCAGAGTTGCTCTCGATTTGAATCCTTTGGGATGTCTTTTTCTTTTTTAATGTGTCTTTTGACCACGACACAGTTTTTAATTGGCCGTATAGACTTGTGAGATTCTTCTGAATTTAGGAGGTTGCAGTACCCATTGTAGCTCTTTCATTCCAAAGCTTTTGTTATACTGCATAGCTTATCTTTTAATCTTTATTCATATCCCTTAATTTAGAGTTTCTTTTTTGCTACTTTTCATTCATATTGGAAGCTATGCTTCACATGAATCCTCCCAACAATTTAGGTATCAGGTGGAGTAGGTATCTGAAGCCATGCTTCACATGAATCCTCCCAAAGCTATGCCCATCAATGCTTAGGCAATTAGGAAGATATAACCTTAGTTTTGTTGCCGCTACTGGTGCTTGATCCCTGGCTTTTCGTGGTATTCATTTCAGTTTCACTAGCTGCTCGGGCACCACATTTGCATCTTCATGCTCCTTTTCTTCACGAAGGCGCGTTAGATTCGGTTGAAGTGGATTCACAAGATCATGTGGTCAATGGTACTTTCACAAGATTTAAGAATTCTATTCAATTAAATTGTAATGTGTTGGTCATCCGATGATCTTAATTCCTTGTTTAATTTTCAGTTATTACTTTATTATTTAGTTTCCAGGCATAACGTCAATATCTCCATGTGCGAAGGTAAAATTTTAAAAGTTGCCATTCTAGCACATCGGAGAGCCTTCGTTCGAATTGAATACCTCTCCTGGTATAACATTATAACTAAAGTTGACGAGACAGAGTTCAATTAAAACACTACAACATTTACTACCTTATCAACTGTCCATATAAAGTTTATCCCAAAAAAACACGTTACAGCTAATCTCCCATCTAAACCAAATAACTCAACTCTATAAATACAAAACCGTAGTTCATTCCATTTCACCACATTCACTTTTCAGCCATTCTTTCTCATCATGGCTAAGTCAAGTTCCACTATTATAATATTCCTCTCTCTTTGCATATGTGTGTCATTGATGATCAGCAGTGGAGAAGCAGATTCCTTCTCATATAGCTATGGATGGGTTCCTGGGCAGCCAATTCAAGGTTCATACAATTATAATCCAGGCAATGGTGTTTCCTACTCTAACCCTTATGGCAGCTATAGCTCTCCATATTTTCCTTATTACTATCCTCCTTGGTTTCCTTTTCCACCAAACTTTCCTGGATATTCTCAACAGCAATCTACTGCTGCTCATGATGTCCCACAACAAGATTCAAAGCATTAAAACTTTTTTTAGTATTTGGAGGGTTCCTTTATTTTTCCTATGAATAAAGGTTAGATTATGTTATTAGGGTTTAACTTGGTTGGGTTTCATCAACTCTTCTTAGGAGTTTTCATTAACACTCTATTTGGATCACTGCTCCCTGTCGTTTTATAATGTATCGTATTGTACTATATTGTATTGTATCGTATTGTTTTATGAATACAATGTTTGGATAGATTGTATTGTTTGTTGTTGTTAAATAACAGTTTGTTGTTTGGTTTGACTGTATCGTATTACTAAAATATCCTCAATTGTTTTAAATATTTAATTTATCAAGAATTACACATAAAAATTATTTAAGAAAATCCCTTTCTACTAATTTATCACTAATTATGTCTTATATATCAATTAAACTATTAAATTTATGCAAATTCTATCGAAATTAGTTGAACAAGTTAATAATATTAAAATAATAATAAGTACACTATATTCATAATTAGATCATAATAATAAAAAAAAAAAATTAAAAAATGTTAAGTAGAATCCATTTAGACAAAAGTAAAACAAAATCTTTACCTGATGATTATGGAGAAAAGAGACTTTGCTATTATTAAGGTAAAGGATAGAATAGAATTATATAGTAATAAGTTAGGATATAATTAGAAAGAAAAATAGGAAACAATTTCTCCACACCAAATCAGTTGTTTAACAACCATCCAAATAAGTTGTAAGCTAGATTGCTGTTGTAGTAGTTTTTTTTATGGTCTATTTATAACCTTTACCTGAAGATTATGGAGAAAAGAGACTTTGCTATTATTTAAAATAAAAAAAGGTAAAGGGTAGAATAAAATTATAAAGTAATAAGTTAAGGCATAATTAGAAAGAAAAATAGGAAACAATCTCACTACACCAAATTAGTTGTTTAACAACTATCCAAACAAGCTGTAAGCTAGATTGCTGTTGTAGTAGTTTTATAGCAGCGCCTAACTTCAAACTTTATACTTTAGTATCTGAAGTAGATACCCCATACGTTTGACAATCTTAGCCAATATCTGAAGTTCATAACCAAATGTCTGAAGTTTATATCAAAATATCTGAAGTTTATATCAAAATGACTGAAGTTCATACAAAAACATTTGAAGTACATATCACAGTGCTTGAAGTTCATATCTCAACAGCTGAAGTTTATAACAAATATATCTAAAATTCATACTCTAACACTAAAGTTCATAGCAATATATCTAAAGTTTTTCTTTTTATCTTTTTCTCTCCTCGTTGTATGTCATTTTTTTTCCCATCAAATTTAGATTTTCCTTCTCTTTTTCGGTATATTTAATTCAAGGGTATATTTAATAATTTGGTTATGCCAACTCTTATTTTTGTTTTGGTTCACTAGAGTTGCTGAATAGCTCTTCTTCTTGTTTTGGCTGATCTTAGTATCAGGTATATATTCATGTTCAATTTCTTAAAGAGTATTATTGTCCAAAATATTAATCACTTATGATAGATTGATACAAGTTCAATAATTTTAAAAAACTGGGTATAGCTTAAACAGTGCCCTTAAAATAGGGTACTAGTGCACTTCCCCCTATATAATCATGTTGTATTTAACTATTGGGCTAAAAGGTCCCAAATACACTCGATATTATTCGTTTGGGGTCAAGCCCGCCCGGTTTTTCTTCGGCTATCAATGTGGGACTTTGTTCACACCCAACAATCTCCCCCTCAAACTAAGTTCCGCGTGGAAGTACCACGATTCACGGGTAGTTTAACCTCGAACTAAGTTGCATGTGACCCATTGCCACGATCAACGGGTCAATGTTCGAGACTCACTGTGTGCCACCCACATATATTGTTAGAGTATTATGGCAACAGAAGCCCGTAACTAGCTTCTTCTTGTGTGTGCGCCGGTCCGCACTATCACTTTGTCATTTCCATACTCGTCCCGCCAAACCTAATATAGTGTGATATTATTCGCTTTGGGTCAAGTCCGCACGATTTTCCCTAAAAAAACCTCACACCATTAAGAGATCCCTATAATTTGTTATTTTCAATTGATACTCCTCGTGCCCAAAGATTGCCTAAAGCCTCAAAATTCTACAATAACAACTGAAGAATAGATTTATTGATCTCAACATTATAAGATAAAAGGTGCGATAGCTAAATGGGTTGATAGAATCTTGAAATAATTAATAACAAACTTACGAAGAAACATGATGACTCAATGGCAAAAAGCAATTAAGAACATAGAGACAAAATTATTTTTTTGTGTCTAAGTTATAAATCGACCCCGAACTTGAGATGCCCAAGTCAGAAGTTGTTCTTAATAATTCCGGTCCGGCAGCACTACTAATGAAACCATGTATTACAACCCAAAAACATGAGTGAAACAGTCAAATTCATGAAATTTAAAACTAGTACTAAGTTAAAGAAATTAACACCAATTAAATTAGTGAATCCAAATCACGGATTGAAAAACTAAACTACCAAATAGTGGACATGGATCTGTTTGCCAAGGATTTTGTGGACAAAAAATAAAAGGAATCGGAATCTGGAAGGTTTTGAAAACGGTGGTGGAAGATCAGGGCCATGGAGGGCGTTTCAGAGGAGGCGCTATATTTTGATGATATCTTTTAGGGGTATAGATATTCCAGATCTTTGATGATGGAGGACAAAGTAGTTCTTCTGATTTGTTTTAAGATAAAAACGGGTACATATGCAAAAACTTTTAAGGATTGGGTAGACCACCGCACAAAGTGGCTCTCTCGTACGATTTTTACATTATATATACTTAATTTAAGAATTCAACCCCAGAAAAAAGAAAACAGAAGTTAGCAAAGATATATATTTAGTGCAGCATAACGAAAAGCGCAGTTTAATCAACTAAACATACATGCAAAATGAATAACAAGAAGATTTATAATTATTTTCCAAAGGGGAGCCAACAACTCTCTACATCTGCATATGGTTGACGGTTTATATTTCGATGGATTCCACGAGCAGAGCAATGATATGTTTGGTTTAAAAACTTTTGCCATTTTGATTATATTTGTACGTGACATCTATGAGACGAGCAAGATTGAGAATACGGTTAAGAATTTCCATAGGGACATGGGTTGGTTTTAGAATTCCTTTATTCACATCCTTCCACGCTATTTCAACCATCTCTTGGAATTTGTCCATTAGTTCTTCTGTTAATATGCCATAATCTCTCATGTAGCACTCAATTCTCGTTGCGATTTGGCCTCTACCCTTCTCAACCTAAAAGGTATAAATATGTAGTCAATTGTATGGTTATATTTAGTTTGTCAATACAATTAAAATGAATCTTCTTTTATCTAGTGCAATATATACCTCATAGCTTGCTATGTCATCAACAACGCGACATAACGTAGCATTTGTTTCAAGAATTTTTGGGTTCTTTGACAACCACTCAAAATCTTCCTCGATAGCAGATTTCATTCCCAAGCAGGATGTTGTTGCGAGCAAGTAATATGTGCTAGTAGCTAAAGCATTGTTAAGATACTGAGAAACATGCGGCATGTATCCTTTGATGAACCATATTTTTTCGACATAATAGCTTCTCACAACTTCTTTCATCTATTCAACATCAAAAAATGTGTTTGATTACTTAGTGTTTTATTGAACACTGCAATTGACAAAGAGAGAATACACAAGATTAAGAGACTTAAATGAAATTTATTATAAGTATATATGATCGAGTCGTCGTACCCTTTCTTTTGCATAGTGGACAACAGAGGAACGGCCATCCTTGGACAACTCTTCTTCATAATCCTCATACAGATCTAGAAGAGCTTTATAGCTAAGTTTCATGTAATTTGGGAGCTCATCAATTTGATTAATGTCCCACCTAAATTTTGAATAAGAAATTAAAAATAATAGACTATGATTTTAAATTAAGGATATAAGTTCCTCAACTCAGCGATTTAGACAATTTCATGTCATTTTCTCATGTTGTGCCAGGAAAGATTGACTTGTCCTGGTTCCGTGATCTCGTATTACAGAGAAGTAAAAGTTCACTTTTCATTCAGGCTGATTTCTTAATTAGTGCTAGCAAAATTCCTTTATTGGTTTCTCGTTTTCTTATTAGTAATAAAAGTGTAAAGTATTAGATACATAGTTCATACCTTTGTATGGCATCAGTGTAACTGTCAAGTTCTTTCACGATGTCACTGGCATTGAAAGTGTCATACACTATTGAAATCATTGCTATAGTCTTGGCAAGCATGATACGAGCTTGAGAATATTTAGGTTCAAAGTAAACTCCAACCGTCCAGAAGTGACATTCAATTATTCTATCTTTAGTATACGGAAGTGTTGTCATGAAATCCAAGTCTTTCCACCACCTGCAAAATGTAAAAATAATTAATAGTTATGAGAGTTAGAGAAATCAATATTTTATCTCAAAGCATTTCCATATATACCTTGATATTTCCGCGACTTCTTTTTTGTACAACATTTGAAGTAAATTGAAATCCAGTTTAGCAAATCGTAGCAACACATCATTTTTCGATTCGTCGTCGTCGTCGTCATAGATAGAGATATAGTAGCGTATCTCGGCTCTTGGTATGCCCTTTTGCAGAGATTGCTCAAGGACATGTGTAACTTGTTTTTTCAGAGCAGATTTCAAATGTTGAGCTTGAGCTGCAGACTGAAGGTGAGTCGTAGTGAAAGCAAGTGCTTCGTCTAAAATGTATTCACAATGAGTCCTCATATGTGAAGCTTCGTATAAGCACAACATGCCCAAAACATCGGTACTAAGACCCCTCTTGAATTGACCATTGCCATATTGGAATTTTCTAAACACATCTGGTTTTAAATAAACAAGAAGATTAGAATTCTTGTAAAAATACAATAATTATTATGTCTCAGTCGCAAGGAAGTTGGGGTCAGTTATATAAATCCTCAAAAAATTAGAAGAATTAAAGATCATGCACTCGATTCATAATAATGTTGAACTTAATTAATTACCCGTTGAGATATTGTAACCACGTTGTCTCAGCATTCGAAATTGAAGGGCACAAATGTACAAATCATCGTACTCATGACCTTCAAACTCTGGATCGATATTGTATATGTGATACAACATACTGTCTATTTGTTTCTCAAAATGATAAGCTATGCCAAGGCGTTCAATAATGTCTATCAGCTTCAGTTTCTCAGATATTGTTCTTCCACAAGCTACCAACATACTTCTTGTTTCTTCCTTCAAAGTTTCAATCTCTTGAACATGTTTATCTGCAACCTATTAATGCATACCAAAATGTTCAAAGAATTGTTTTTCGTTGAAAGCTAATATACCCTACATAGTAATTAGTAAAACACCAAAAATATTCCTTATCTTACAAATACAGACGGAAGGCAAATTGAGTAGTTGAAGTTCATGATTTTTAGCATTGAAATAGTTTGTACTTTTAACATTGTGACTTCATATTTACTAGTATTTAACATATTAATAATTTTCCACCTAGATATCTATGTTTCCTAAAAAATATTGGGTTCGAAAATGAACCTGTTGCGTTAGCTACAAGTAAAAGAAAAGATTCATTCTCTCTCTTATAAATGGTCTTAAACATGTATTTACGTGACTATAAAACTTTTAAAATGTATGGTCTCAAATAAATTTTTGATCACATTTATGTAACCATAAAAACTTCTCATTAAACCCATCCACATAGCGTTTGCCTAGATAATATTTATATATAAATATTCTTATTATATTTTCTGCTTACTAACCAAACACCAGAAACTAAGATTTTTTATATTTCAGGGAAAACAATTTCCTTTGGTACCAAACACATCCTAAATATATACCTGATTGTCAACAGCAAAGGAAAGGAAACTATCACCCCAAAGACTTGGAGATAAGTTGGCAAAGGGGTGAACTGTTTCTTCTGGGTAGTGCAGTACAGTATTACTCACTGCAGCTAAGGCCATTAATTTCTAGAGTATAAGATCTTAGCTGGGCTTTTATATATTAAATATATATTTTTTTGGTAAATATATTGGACCTTTTAATTGGTGCTAGAAAAGTTACTTGGAAGAGTATATTGGAGAGAGAAGTGGAAGAATAAAAATGAGTATTTATAGTAGTGACTATGAAAACTGCAGCCATCTGTAAATTAGTATTCCCTCCGGGAGTTTAAGAAAAAACGAAGGACTTTTGAAATTTATTCTTCTAAATAAGTTAAAAAGGGACCTAGAGTATTTGTGTGATTATTAATTATAAGTTTAAGTTAAATTATTTTTACATTTAAAAAAAGAAATTATTCTTTTTAGAACGAACCAAAAAGAAAATAAATTGACATAAAATCGGAGCGGAGTGAGTACTATCCTTCTAGATTATTGCAGCCATGGCACGTATTTTCCTCCCTTGGCGTTTCTTATGGAAACAGAGCCACTCGACTCTTTTTCCCTCTTATTTTCCTTCATTGGCGTCTCTCATGTTTGTCTTCTTAGTCAGCTTTTCATTGGTTGTTTGAAAGTGTGTTGGAATTTGGATTTTGCAATATTCGTAGCATGTGAGGTAACTGGAATATTTTCTTAATCCCTTTTTTTTGGGTGCGTGCATAGATTTTATGTATTATTTGTATTAGTCAAAATTTGAATTGGATTTGATAGCCTTATTGGTCGTGGTTCAAGTCTAAGCCGATTACGATTCAACAATGAAGAGTCCCTTTCAAAAGAAGCTAATGTCGAGGCCGGGAAGAGATTAATAGAAAGCAACGACGAGATGAGTTTAGGGCAGGGAGGGAGAATATTCCTTTGCGTGTTCTTTTTTAGGGTTTCTAAGGAATATTCCCTATAAATAGGAAGAGAAAAACGCATTTGTAAAGTTGGCTATATAGAATATACAAAGGTTGTCTTTTCCATTGACTCTTGAGTTCGAGAATACCTTTTCGTTGACAAGATCCAAGAATCTTGTGTTCATTCACGTTTTATATTATCCACGTTGCTGATAGAGAGAAGATTGTTCCAAGTCATTAAATATTTGAGTGATATATTCCTTTTTATTACTCCTACTGTCATTGCATGCATTTATTTCATACATCTCTCGGTACAATCATTAGTAATCATTGTATACAATTGACTTTTACTTACCATTGCGACGCAAGGTTTAATCTCGCTTACCCATCTAGCCTCCTGATCTAGTGGTTATTAAATTTAACTAGGATTCACCCCTCATCTTTTTTTTTTATCACTTTGTTTAAAGAAAAAGTTAATGCTTTTTTGACAAAACAATTTGGCGCCGTCTATGGGGAGCTTCTAGCTAAAATCTTTAGTTTCTGCTAGATCTAAAATAAACACACGTAAAACAATTATCTTTCTTTTTTCTCGTTGGCACGAACTAACAATGGCAGGAAAAGGAGAAGAAAGGCTAAAAGCCATAGCAGATGTCACCACCAACCTCATGAACCCCATCAATGAAGCTGATAGAGAAGGCGAAGAAAATGTAACGTCAAGCGTTACATCAGGGCGAAGTGGTTCACCTCCACCTCATGGAAGTTTAACCGTCACACGAGAAAGGTGGGCTTCCACGTCCAGAACCAAAGAAGCACCATCGGCAGTGAAAAAGTTACTGGAAGCCTTGAAAGGATAAATGTTACCTTATTTTGGCTCCCGTCCCTAGCAAAGAAAGAATGTTAGGCAACCCGAAGAGCCAGTAGACGGAGAAGGGGAGCTAAAAGCAAAGGAATGTCCTGTGGAAATCTTCAAAATAAAGTGTTAGACAGAAATGTTAGCAGAAAATAAGAAGAGAGTTAATGAACCGTTATGAGTAAGATGTGATACATGGATGGCAACGAAAAAAAATTAATGACGATATTATAGGATATATAGTCAAGTGAAGGAAAAGATGAGAGGAGCCAGGCCTCGAGAAAACAAAAGAGTATAGGCCATAAAGTTATATCCTCATTTCGAGAAATAAGTTCGTGACTCCAATGCGACTACTCGAAGGGAGAGTTAAACTCCAGAATTCTAGAGATCAGTATGGGCTGGTGAACAAGATAAAGTAAAAATGAATTGGGTATTTAGTGATTTGATAATGGTCGACAACATGAGAATTTCATATTTTGTACCGGCAATAATAAAATGGAAAACAGAAGAAGATTCATGAGAAATGTAGAGAATGGTCATTTAGGAAGATGCTTCCCTGAAGTAAGCAATGTGAGCAAAGTTAAGCTTAAGAGACTGTATGTGCCAGTTATAGTAATTGTCACCTCACAAGTAAGGAATTTAGTTATCCTTAGTACAAAAGGATTAGTGCAAGGAGAGTAAGGGTCATCGATGATATGAAAGGATGCCAAAAATGAAGAGGTAGGGCATCTATAGGCAGATTGTCGTAGCTACAACTTTTAGTACTCCCCTAAAGGGGGGAATATGGAATGACGTGACATTACGTCAGAATTAAGTGGTTCTAGTAATTATGGAATGGTAAAGGAAGAATGTGATAAAATGAAAAAGGCATGAGATTGCACTCATTTAAAGCCTACAATTATGCTACGATACCAGAGAATTATGCAAACACAACGTTAGGGAAGGGAAGTAAGGGTTCCTGCCCGAGATATTATTGATTAATAAGGAGACAATGTGGGAGGCAAGTTAAGACAAAGGAAATGATCCAAGAAAGATTACGGCGGAATATTAATACGGGAATGGGCCAAAAAGCAATTAGTAGTTGATTCAAGAAGAGCCTAGCAATGACTAGACAAGAGAATACAAACAAATCAACATATCGTGCAAGATAAACATAGGGAACCCCAATATGGGGAATTCAGCCTCATAGTTATGACATCGTGATCCTTGAAAAATATCGATATAGGATTTGGGTAAGTTAAAAAGGTACCGTATGAGTGTTACAAAAATAAAAGAAAGTGCCACCATAAAGAAAATCAAAATATTAGTTCAGGAGTAACCGTACAAGCACAAGGGCGTGGAGATAAGTAACTACGGGTAATTATAGGCGAGGAAGAACATCAATAATTCCGTCAGGCATACGATGTGATAAGCTCGCAACCTACAAGAGTCAGAGGATCCTCCCCGTTAAGTACCACTATGAAAGACTAGTTGAGGAAATAAGGAAAAAGGCTTCAACCAAAGCACGATGACCTAAAGAGGAAATGGCCGTGTAACAACAGTCTCACAACAACATTGGAAGCACTCCAAAGGAAAGTGGCACCTACTGTGTCTGATTAACGGCATGTAAAATTAAAAGTAATATTCGAGATCACATGAGTTGCACGAAAACTCTAGCATGTGTGGGCACTAAGATAAGCTAAGTATGGACGCAACACGGGGGCAGAAAGACTAGAAAAAGTAATAGCTTACCTTGAAAGAAAGCTAAGATGGAATGAAAGAAATGATTCGATCAATGATCCAAAGTTGGTTACGTTATGAACACACTTAAGGGTTCAGAGTTTTATACATGTAACATATACAGCCGTAGAAGATTTTGGTATACGTTAAAAGAAAGAATTGAGCCCAGGTCATAGACGAAGGATTGGATTATTAAAGGATTGTATCATGGACATTCCTCAGCGTCCATAAAAGGCTAAAGTAATAACTAATAGAATGAACCACATATCAGGAGATAGCTTAAGCCTACATAAAAACTGATCAGAAGAAGGAGGAAACTAAAGAGTACATCAACGAAGTAAATAAGGAGTTTGATTATTGGACCACATAAAAAATTATAGACATCATGATTGAGAACATTGCAGAATCACTTTTAACATTAGAGGTACATGAGAGATAGTACAACAACCATATTCTATACCGGCCCTATGTTAGATCCAGTTAGTAAAGTACCAGCCTCATAAGAAGTCAGTATGAGGCTCCCACGGGGAAAGTGTTATAATAGAGCATCAAGTTTTGGATGTGAACTATACCTATGTGGAAGGAAGGCCATTAAAGAGATATAAGATATGATGCGAGATTTTAAGGTAAATAAGGTAAATATGAATAATGTACGAGATACCCAAATGTAAAAGGTTGTGAACAGCTCATACTTCGGATGGAAGGCTAGAAGCACGGGGATTCAGTATCCAGGAATGATAGTAGCATCGTCAGTAGCATGTCTTCAAGCCTGTGGTTCCTAGGTATCGAAAATCCTGACTAAGAGAATAAAGAAGAGTTATTTAGAGACGATGTGATGTCAATAAAGAAGAGTTATTTAGAGACGATGTGTTGTCTCGCTTGACGTTCCCAAAATGACATAAGGAAATCTATGATGCAAGGAAGTTGAAAGGTTGCAAGTAATATAAATAGAGATGTGTAGGTCGTAATCTATAGCAAAATGGATAAGTCCTCAGGATTAAGCCCATGAAAACAAGCAGATCATATGGTTTCTCTAAGTTATACAAAGCTTACTATAACCTGAATGAACTCAAAGGAGTCTAAGACTAATAACATTTAGAAGAGATGGAATGCTACCCTGTTAATAGAATGAGGGTGTAATTATTGTAGACAAAGGATGACATTTGGGCCTTCGATTGAGTAATGATCTGATGAAGAAAAGAAAGGGATCTCATGAATTGGACAGGATTAAAATACCCACGCAAGGTGAATCATATTGGGATGCTGTGAGATACGATTATGAAAGCAGGGTATCGCCCCTTGGTGGATCAATCTAATCATATCAGATGTTCCCCGATAAAATGTGAATCCTAGCGGTGATATTACATAAAGTGTTAAGTTATCAGGGGTGGATTATAGATCAAAATTGAGTTGAATCAACAATGGATGGATAAAAGTTATAAAGTATAAGAGGAGATTAGCCCGTCATTCTTAAGATGAATAATAATGTGGAAGCATTAGAGGACATAGATTTATACGTATTGGATAAGCAATGAAGTAACCTGGGATTTGGTAACAGACCCCAGTAACGAGAAATTGAGGTAAGAGTTATGGTATAGTATGACCTATGTAGATGCAGTAAAGCTTTATGAATGGATAACCAGGTCTATAAAATAAGATATAGAAATATTCATAAGTTTGACAAAATACCAAGTGAAGAACTTCAGGATTGGCTAAAAGCTAGAGGAAAAGGGAGAGGAGAGTCGCATAGGCTTACTTACAAGGTCAGTATCGTAGAAGCTGCATGATGGAAGATAGCAACAATAACAATATAGGAAGGAGTTAGATAATATGTCATGGCGTGGGAAAGAAGTCTAAAGGGGGGAATGCCCTGGCATTTGGGATTCATTCACATAACAGTTGCCTAGATGGAAAGAAGAGTACTAAATCATTCACAAGAGTTATGGGTTATGAGAATGATAACCCAAAAAATGAAGCGCATTTTTTGTATGTTAAAATTTCGTCGTAAGTTAATCGATGTAAGTTCGGGAGTGAGATTATTCTGGATTATAAGTATTGTGCTACTTCAAACAAGTGATAAGTAAATTCGTGAAGATAAAAGGGTAAGCAAATTAAAGAAAACGAGTTTCGTTAAAGGTTTTTAGAATAAAATACGGGTCGAGATAATACCCGATATTTATGGACTAGTACCATACAAGGTACCATAGGACCACGATAGTATGATGTATAAAGTATATTAAAAGTGAGTAATGTTTTAAGTAATTTGACTTGATTATGTGAATTATTGGATAATAGGAGAATTAACTAGTTAATCAAGTGATTAGTGGATAATTATCCAAATATTTGGATAACAATTTCATCTAAAAATGTGGCAGCACATCAATGCACATTGGTGACTATTATCATAATGCAAGGTGGCTAAATGGTATGAATTTTGGTGGCAAAGTATTCAAAGTGAGGCCACCTAAACATTTACTATACAATTCAAAGTCCAAGATACACTTTCTTATTCTAGTATCTTAGAAACGTTACTGTCCCAAATCACAAAAGAGTTTCACCAAGCACATAAGAATCATTGTCCAAATAACTTTCGGCCAAGATTTTCTTGGATGGAAGGGTTATCCAAGAAACGTTATCAAAGAGTACCTTATCCAAATCACAGAAGAAACGTCATTTTGGGGATAGAAAGGTTTCAGCCAAGATTTCTTTGGGTAACGTGATTGCATTGAGCTTTTCATATGACTTGTTCCATGATTCGTCGCAACTAACGTATGTTAGAGAAATTGTCAAGAGAATCAGTTTAGGTATGTTAAGGCTATCCCTTCTTTTTTTTTTGGCATGATCCAAATTATACAGGAGAAACGAGCAAATGCACGATTTCCATAAATTACTCTATTCATAGAAATACTAGGGGTATCTATATTCTTGATTCCCCATGTGAATTATTATTATCTTCTATTCATGGGTCTCAGAAAAATACGTATTTGATAAAGTTTATCCGAAAGGCATATTGAGTTTTATGGCATTCCGAGAAAATCTTATTAACGTATTTCTTATGCATTTATACATTTAAGTCCACTAGGGCCGCACCTGTGGTCGTTTGGTCGTGCATGCGGTTCCGCACCTGCGGAACCCAGGTCGCACCAACGATCACTGGTCAACCCCCTCACCATCGCACCTGCGACCAGCCCTATCGCGCCTGCGTGTCCGCACCTGTGGGAAAACCTTCGCAGGTGCGAAACACCAGAAGAAAGCCTAGTTCAGCAATTTGATAAGTTCCAAATTCTCCCGTTAAGCATCCGAAACAACCCCGAGGCCCCCGGGACCTCAACCAAAACCCCCAACCGACCCTAATACCTTATTCGAACTAGGTCGAGCCTTAAAAACACGTCTCATAACATCAAAATCATCAATTATACATAGATTAAAGCCTAGGAACTTAGGAAAATTCTAGAATTCACATCCGACGCTGAAACACGTCTAAACTCACCCGAATGACCTCAAATTTTTCACACGGGTCATAAATGACATTACAGACCTGCTATCACTTCCGGAAATCCATTCCGAGTCCGATATTAACATCTCACCTATCGGCCGAATTTGCCAAATTTCTAACTTTCGCAAATTCAAGCCTAAATCCACAACCAACCTCGGAAACACATTCCGAGTACGCTCCTAACCCTGAAATCACCCAACGGAGCTAACGAGTCGAGGAAATTCTGTTCCAGATCCGTCTTCACGCAGATCTAGCTACGGCTATATTTCTAAAGCTAAGATCCACATTTATGGACTATGTGTCCAAAATCATCTCGGATTTCATCACTCAATGCACCGACAGGTTCCAATAACATAAAAGACATGGGAGAAGCGATAAATAGGGGATCAGGGTGTTAATTCTTAAAAGGAACGACCGGGTCATTACATCCTCCCCCTCTTAAGAAAATCGTTCGTCCTCGAACGAGCATAGAAACATACCTGGAGCTGGGAAAAGATGAGGGTACTGACTCCGCATATCCTGCTCGGTCTCCCAAATCGCCTCCTCGACTAGCTGCCCCCTCCACTGAACCTTTACTGACGCAATATCCTTTGACCTGAGCTTTCTGACCTGCCTGTCCAATATAGCCACAGGCTCCTCAACATATGATAGATCCTTGTCCAATTGGACTGAGCTGAAATCCAAGACATGAGTCGGGTCACCGTGATACTTCCGGAGCATGGAGACATGGAACACCGAATGAACCCCTGCTAGGCTGGGAGGCAGGGCTAGCTCGTAAGAAACCTCCGCAACACGTCGCAACACCTCAAAAGGGCCAATAAATCTCGGACTCAGCTTGCCTTTCTTCCCGAACCTCATGACACCCTTCATAGGTGATTCCCCAAGCAAAATCCGATCACCATCCATAAATGCCAAGTCCCGAACCTTCCGATACGCATAGCTCTTCTGCCTGGACTGAGCTGTGCGAAGTCTCTCCTGAATTACCTTCACCTTGTCCCGGGCATCCTGAACCAAGTCTGTACCCAACAATCGGGCCTCGCCCGGCTCAAACCATCCCACGGGAGACCTGCACCGCCTACCATACAATGCCTCATATGGCGCCATCTGAATGTTGGACTGGAAACTGTTGTTGTAAGAAAACTCTGCCAGAGGCAATAATCGATCACATGACCCTCCAAAATCCATCACAGGGGCACAGAGCATATCCTCGAGGATCTGAATCATGCATTCGGACTGCCCGTCCGTCTGAGGGTGAAAATATGTGCTCAACTCTACCCTGGTGCCTAACTCCTGCTGAACGGCTCTCCAGAACCGTGAAGTGAACTATGTACCTTTGTCTGAAATGATAGATATTGGAATACCGTGGAGGCGAACAATCTCTCTGATATAAATCTCAACCAACCTCTCTGATAAATATGTAGTTAGTACCGGAATGAAATGGGCTGATTTGGTCAGCCGATTCACAATCACCCAAATAGCATCATGCTTCCTCAAAGTCCGAGGAAGTCCAACCACAAAGTCCATGGTGATCCGCTCCCACTTCCACTCTGGAAGCTCAATCTGCTGAAGTAACCCTCCCGGTCTCTGATGCTCACATTTGACCTGCTGACAGTTGAGACACTTGGCTACAAACTCTGCTATATCCTTCTTCATCCTTCGCCATCAATAGTGATGTCTCAGATCCTGGTACATCTTCGCGGTACCCAGATGGATGGAATACCGTGAACTATGGGCCTCCTCAAGAATCAACTTCCTNATTAAAGCACATAAAATGCGAGGTATATAATGCTTAAAATCACGAATTCTAGCCACACATCAGCCTTCCCTAGGTGGTATAATATAGTGATGTCATAGTCCTTTAGAAACTCTAACCACCTACGCTGGCGCAAATTTATATCCTTCTGCCTGAATATGTGCTGCAAACTCCGGTGATCCGTGAATATCTCACAGGGAACACCATATAGATAATGACACCATATCTTCAGGGCGTGAACAATCACTGCCAACTCGATATCATGAACATGGTAGTTCTTCTCATGGACCTTCAACTGCCTGGATGCATAGGCAATCACCCTACCGTCCTGCATCAACACCGCTCCCAAGCCAATCCTCGAAGAATCATTATAAATTGTATAGGATTTGAAACCGGTAGGCAAAACCAACACAGGAGCTGTAGTCAGGGCTGTATTAAGCTTCTGAAAGCTCTCCTCAAATTTCTCAGTCCATATAAAAGGTGCACCCTTTTGGGTCAATCTAGTCATGGGTATTGAAATGGTTGAAAACCCCTCCACAAAATGGCGATAATACCCAGCCAACCCGAGGAAACTGCATATCTCAGTAACTGAATACGGTCTGGGCCAACTCTGCACTGCTTCCACCTTCTTCGGATCTACATTGATCCCATCCGAAGACACCACGTGGCCTAAGAATGCCACAGAATCAAGCCAAACTTCACACTTATAAAACTTGGCATATAACTTTTTCTCCCTCAATGTCTGAAGCACGGTCCTCAAGTGCTGCTCATGGTCCTCCTGGGACCTAGAATATACCAGAATTTTATCAATGAACACAATAACGAAAGTATCAAGATAAGGCTGAAATATGCTGTGCATCAGGTGCATGAAGGTTGTTGGGGTGTTGGTCAGCCCGAATGACATAACGAGGAACTCATAGTGGCCATATCTGGTTCTGAAGGCAGTCTTCGGGATATCCGGTTCCCAAATCTTCAGCTGATGATAACCCGAACGTAGATCAATCTTGAAGAACACTCTAGCACCCTATAACTGGTCAAATAGATCATCAATGCGAGGCAATGGGTACCTGTTCTTCACTGTCACCTAATTCAACTGCCGGTAGTCAATACACATACGCATCGAGCCATCCTTTTTCTTCACAAATAATACGGGAGCGCCCCAAGGTGATACACTGGGCCTGATGAATCCCTTCTCAAGAAACTCTTGTAACTGCTCCTTCAACTCAGTAGGAGCCATGCGATAAGGAGGAATGGAAATGAGCTGAGTGCCCGGCAACAAGTCAATGCCGAAATCAATGTCTCTATCAGGTGGCATACTCGGAAGATTAGCTGGAAATACATCACAATAGTCTCTGACAACTGGAACTGACTCCACTGTAGGGGTCTCAGTACTAACATCTCTCACATAAGCCAAATATGCATCACACCCCTTCCCAACAATCCACTGAGCCTTAAGAAAAGAAATGACTCGGTGGGAAGTATACTTCAAGGAACCTCTCCACTCTAACCTCGGAGATCCTGGCATAGCCAGCGTCACGGTCTTGGCGGGATAATCAAAAATAGCATAATAGGGAGACAGCCAGTCCATACCCAATATAACATCGAAATCTACCATACTGAGTAGTAGCAAATCAGCTCTGGTCTCAAAACCACTGATAGTAATCAAACATGACTGATATACGCGGTCCACAACAAGAGAATCTCCCAGCGGAGTAGAAACATAAATAGGGGAACTCAAAGAGCCTAGGGCTATTCCCAGATGTGAAGGAAAATAGGAAGGCACATATGAATATGTAGAGCCTGGGTCAAATAATACCGATGCATCCCTATGAAAAATGAGAACGATACCTGTAATGTCTGAATCTGAAGCAATGGCCTCGGACCGGGCTGGAAGAGCATAGTACCTGGCATGGCCTCCCCCTATAGAGCGACCTCAACCTCCCCGACCTCCACCTCGAGCTGTCTGAGGTGGTGGGGTAGCAGCTAGGGCTGGAAGAATAGCTGGAGGACCTGGAGGAAGACATGGAGCCTGATAAATCTGAGGGGGTGCACCCTGATAAGTCTGAGGTGGTGCACCCCTCCCCACTCTAGGGAAATCCTTGATAATATGCCGAGGGTTTCCACACCCAAAACAACCCCTTTGAGGACGCAATGGCTGCTGCTGACTCTGAACTGTCCTGCTGGACTAGCTAGTGATAGAACCTCGAGCTGGAGGCACCTGAGATACCGGTGGTGCATAATAAGGCTCCTGAGGTCTAGGAGGAGCTGAAATACCGCTGGCTGCTGGGAGAGATGCATGAATGGGGCGGCTCACAAAACCCCTACCATGGCGTGCTGCAGGTGCACGAACTCCTGAGAAATAAACCGTCTCTCGAGACCTCTTGGCCTCCCTCTCCTCTCTGTCCTAGGCCAACATACTCTCAATCCTCCTAGCAATGCTCACGGCCTGCTGGTAAGTAATATCTGTCTCCAGCTCTCTGGCCATGCTAGTATGAATCCTGGGATAGAGCCCCTCAATAAAATGGCGGACTCTCTCTCTGACCGTAGAAACCAAAGTTGGTGCATGTCGTGCCAAGTCACTGAACCGGACTGCATACTCTGACACGTTCATGGTACCCTGGCGTAGCTGCTCAAACTCTGTACGCCAATCATCCCTGAGACTCTGAGGACAAACTCGAGCAAAAACATCTCTGAAAAATGAGCCCAAGTAAGTGAGTCTGCCTCGATCGGACTACTAAACTCAAATGCACGCCACCACTGATAAGCTGCTCCTCTCAGCTGGAAAGTAGTGAAAGAGACCCCACTCGTCTCCACAATACCCATGGTGCGAAGGATATGATGACACTCTTCAAGAAAACCCAGAGCGTCATCTGAAGCCAATCCGCTGAAATCAGGTGGGTGGTACTTCTTGTGCCTCTCAAGACGGAGCTGCTCAGACTCAGGTACAGCTTCTCTGGCCTCGGGCTGAATTGGAGTTGTAGGAGGCATGGGGATATAATCTGGAACTTTCCCCATATGAACCCTCTGCTTAGGAGTACGGGTTGCGGGAGTCTGTGTCCCTCCCCCGACCTGGGATGTAGCTGGGGCTATCGGAAGTAGTCCCGCCTGAGACAGAGTACTGAAAGCACTCATGAACTGGGCTAAAGTCTCCTGGAGGTCTGGAGTGACAGTAGGGACCTCTTTTTCCCCTCCAACTGTAGTTGTTGGGGGCTCCTCTGCCTCTACTCTGGCCGGTGCTCGGGCTGCACTGCGTGCTCGCCCCCTGCCCCAGCCCCTACCTCTGGTGGCTCTGACTGGGGGCTTGGGTGCCTGGTCATCAGTACGTCCGGTGCGGGTACGAACCATCTCAAGCAAGAATAGAATAGAGTTTAAGAATTGGATGACGGTAACTAGCACGATAAGGAATTCCAAAGAATTTGATTGTTCTTAATAGTTACATAGCCTCCCGAAGATAGATACGGACGTCTCTGCACCGATCCGCGAGACTCTAATAAACTGGCTTGTGATGTTATGACTCATATGAACCTAGACACTCTGATACCAACTTGTCACGACCCAATTTATCCTCTGAAAGGTATCGTGATGGCACCTAGTCTCTATGACTAGGTAAGCCTAGAATTTTTGGAAAAACAACAGAATCAATAAAATAAAGACTGAAAGGATATCAACTAGATATAACGTAGCTGCTCAACATATACAGTTTTCTTTTTACTTCCCAAAACCCGGAATGTCACCAACATCACAAGCTAAACTCTATGGTTCAATATACAAAACTGGAAATGAAAGTGTAGTCTCATATACGAACTATAACTATGCTAAGATAGGAGGGGGACTTAGAAGCTCTGCGGATGCTGCAGAAATACCTCAAAGTCTCCCAAAGATCTGCTACTCTAATGACTTCGCAATGGTGCGCTGGTACCTGGATCTGCACATGGGAAAAACATGCGCAGAAGGGCATGAGTACTCCACATTTGGTACCCAGTAAGTGCCAAGCCTAACCCCAGCCCCAATGTAAATATGCAATGCAATGCGCAGAAGGGCATGAGTGCCCGCAGTCCCAATGTAAATATGCAATGAAATGCAAGGGAAAGCCTCAAGTCTCGGCCCACAGTCCCAATGTAAATATGCAATACAATGCAATGGAAATTCTCAGGTCATAGCCCGCAGTCCCAATGTAAATATGCAATACAATGCAAGGGGAAGTCTCAGGTCATAGCCCGCATTCCTAATGTAAATATGCAATACAATGCAAGGGCAAGTCTCAGGTCATAGCCGAAAGTCCCAATGTAAATATGCAATACGAGATGTATATCAGATATAACATAATTCAAAAGTTTGGCAAAACAGTTGGCAAATATAGAGGAAGGTACTTAAACCAGTTTCAAATAATAGTAACGAGTGGTAAATCAGGTAAAATCATTGGACTTGATAAAATCTTAAGTCGCTACTCAGTTAAACCAACAACAGAAATAATAGGAATTAAAGATGAAGTATGTCATAAAAGGAAACAATGGAATTAGTGAGAATATCCCGTGCACGTACTCGTCACCTCACGTACACGGGGTTTTTATGTCAAAAATCAGTTATAAATGCCTAAGGGAATTTCCCCAACACAGAGTTAGGCAAGCCACTCACCTCGAATGTGCTAATAAATCAATAATCACGCTCTTGCCACGAGTATCCAACTCTGGGTGCCCCAAATCTATTCAATTCGATTGCATAATATGAATATCATTTCAAGAAATCAAAATAACTAATTAATTCGAAGCTAATGCGCGAAATTAGGAATTTTGACCAAAACGCCCCTCGGGCCCACGTCTCGGAATCAGGTAAAAGTTATATTTTTTGGACACCCATTCACTCACGAACTCACTCGACAAGAATCATCGAAATCCGATGTCAAAACCCCCCTAAATTCTCAGAATTTCAGTTGGGGAAGTTTCATCAAGTTCCCATGGTTTTCCCTCCATTTTTGTTAATTAAACTAAAGAAAGCAACGGGGATTAATGGTCTAACAATGAATTAGGATTAGAAAACGTTACCTATGATCCTACTCTTCAAAACTCACTGAAAATCGCCAATCCCCAAGCTCTCAAACGATTTTAGACTTATGAAATTCAAACCCTCGGATTTTTGGAATAAACACACAGGGATCTCGCACCTGTGGTCCCGTTCACCGCACCTGCGAAAAAAGCATCGCAGGTGTGGAATTAGCTTAAGTCCGCTGGGGCCGCATCTTCGGTCGTTTGGTCGTGCCTGCGGTTCCGCACCTGCGGAACCTAGGTCGTGCCTGCGACCACTAGTTAACCCCCTCGCCATCGCACCTGCGACCAGCCCTATCGAACCTGCTTGTCCGCACCTGTGGGAAAACCTTCGCAGGTGCGAAATACTAGAAGAAAGCCTGGTTCAACAATTTGATAAGTTCCAAATTCTCCCGTTAAGCATCTGAAACAACCCCGAGGCCCCCGGGACCTCAACCAACCCTAATACCTTATTCTAACTAGGTCGAGCCTTAAAAACACGTCTCATAACATCAAAATCATTGATTATGCATAGATTCAAGCCTAGGAACTTAGGAAAATTCTAGAATTCACATCCGACGCTGAAACACGTCTAAAATCATCGGAATAACCTCAAATTTTGCACACAGGTCATAAACGACATTACAGACCTGATGTCGCTTCCGAAAATCCATTCCGAGTCCGATATTAAAATCTCACCTATCGGCCGAATACGTCGAATTTCTAACTTTCACCAATTCAAGCCTAAATCCACAACCGACCTCAAAAACACATTCTGAGTACGCTTCTGACCCAGAAATCACCCAACGGAGCTAACAGAGTCGACGGAATTCCGTTTCGGATCCGTCTTCACACAGCTCTAGCTATGGCCAAATTTCTAAAGCTATGATCCACATTTATGGACTATGTTTCCAAAATCACCCCGGATTTCATCACTCAACGCACCGACAGGTTCCAATAACATAAAAAGACATGAGAGAAACGGTAAATAGGGGATCAGGGTGTTAATTCTTAAAACGACCGACCGGGTTGTTACAATACGTGTATATATATATGTGTGTGGGGGGGGGATATGGGAAAGGTTATGGCGTTATATACGCACCACCACCTGATCAGCTGGTATATGTTGATGATTTTGCCCACAGTGGCTGAGATGATATGATGGGATACCCTCAGAGGCTTGATGATGTTATTAACACATGTACCTATGCACGACATGACATTCATACGCATATGCATGACACTATGAGTATTTCATGATTTACAGAATTATTCAGACTTACATGTCGAGTCTTTTACTCCATGATTCTCTCATGTATATTATTTACTGATTTTCATTCCTTACATACTCGGTACATTATTTGTACTGACGTCCCTTTTGCCTGGGGATGCTGCATTTCACGCCCGCAGGTCCCGATAGACAGGTCGAGAGTCCTCCAAGTAGTTTATCAGCTCAGCGGAAAATGTTGGTGCACTCCATTTGCTCCAGACTTGCTTATTTCAGTATAATTAGGACATGTATTTATTGGTATGGCGGGGCTCAATCCCGACCTTTATAATACTTATGTACTCTTAGAGGCTTGTAGAAAGATGTCATGTATACGGATACTTGTATGGACTTGTCAGCCTGTGTGTAGAGTATATAAATGATTATGTTGGTATATTAGGCTTGTATGTCATGTGTATATGATGATCTAATAAGAAATATACGTTACGTTGGTACTCGGTTGAGTAAGGTACCGGGTGTCCGTTGCGGCCCATCGGTTTGGGTCGTGATATATGGCCTACTTAAGAAAACAACAAGCAGAATGGTACTAGAACAAAAAGGCCAAAGTCAGACCACTCAAAGTTGGAGACTACATACTCAAGGCCAAAACATAAGCAAGCAAAGACCAAAGAGAAGGCAAACTCGGAACCAACTGGGACGGACCGTACAAAATCACAGCAGCAGCTAAAAAAGGGTCATTCCAACTAGAAACAATTAAGGGAGCGATACTACCAAATAATTGGAACGTCGCTTAACTCAAATACTTCAACTTCTAAAAATGGAAATCCTCCAAGTCGTACTCTTTTTCCCTCACTCGAGTTTTATCCCTGGTTGGGTTTTACCGAGGAGGTTTTCAATGAGGCGATGAAGGGGACGTCTCGAAGTTCAAGTTTGTGATTTATCGTTCTGCCTATCGACTACTCCAGACAGAATGATGAAGGGACTAGGGTATACAGAGAACTCAAATGTATGTATTAAACAAGCATGTAATATTCGCTAATGACATGAATAAACAAAGCAGCATGCAGCATTTTTCACCACGCTCGAATCGCTTACATTCAACCTCGCTCGAATCGCTTAAATTCGACCTCGCTTGAATCGCTTACATTCGACCTCGCTCGAATCACTTACATTCGACCTCGTTCGAATCACCTGCATTTGACCTTGCTAGAATCACTTTGCATTTGACCTCGCTCAAATCACTTACATTCGACCACGCTCGAATCAATTACATTCGACCTCGCTCGAATCACCTGCATTTGACCTCGCTCGAATTACTTCACATTCAGGCGAAGCTGGAACTACTCCACGCTCAACCAAACCTTGAACTCAAACCAGTCTATGCTCAGCCTCCCCAGAAGAAACATCTCAGCAAAATAAAATAGGTAACAAGAGCGTGAATACGAAAACATATAACAAAAGGTAACCGTTCCATTGCAATTGATTGGGTTACATTACTCGCTTTTTACAAATGGATCGAGTACGCCCCCACAAAAACAGCCAAACAACCAAAACTTAGGTTGAAGGATTTACATTGAATCATCCTTATGAGCATACTCTTCGTCATACCAAGGATCAGAGGCAAGCCCATCTACGACGTCATCGTCGTCATCCCCTCTAGGAGTACCGCGCGCATAAACACAAGCTTCATGAGCTACCCGTGCCTTGACACGAACGTCAGTAAGCTCCTCTTCGGAAACCTTCCTGGCAGCCGTTAAAAACTTGTACACATAAAGCTGAGCCTCAACATGAACCCACATCTCATATAACTCTCGAGATACATTTGGGCCGGCAGAAGCTTGAGAAGTAGACGGTTGGGCCAGCTGTTCCTTCTCGGCCTTCAGGAGGACAATCTTCTCACTTAACCCAGATAACTCTCCCTCTAAATTCCTAACTTGCTCCTCCAATCTCGCCACCTTAAGCACTGATGTCTCTGCCTCACTGGACCGCTCAAACCTACAAACATGTAAGGTACCCGCCAAAGCTTCCGCCTCAGCCACTGAGGCCATCCTGGTCCTTTCGTCCAGATTCAGCTCCACAACCCAAGCACTCAGCTCAGCCCTCAAGTCGGTGGCTATTGCCTCGCTCTGCTCGAGCTCGATCTTCAAGGATGCTACCCGCACCTGGAGATCTGCATTCACGGCTATTATCCACTTACTCAATTCAAGCTCATCTGCCCGGGACTTCAGCGTCTCCTACAACACGCTGCATCGGCCAACAGTCGTCATAATCTCCTCATCCTTCTCTTTCAGCTCCTCGTCTTTCTCCCAATCTCATCATGCAACTCCCAAAACTGGACATCCTCGCCGACACTCCTGACCATCTTCCGATACTTAGAGAGATACTCTTTGTACTTGAACTGCATCCTCCTATAGAGAGTAACCCTCTCCTCCTCTCGCCAATCGCGCTCAATCTCCAGGATGAGAGTCTGGCGAGACCAAAAAAATGAAAAGAGAGAAGAGACAAGTCAACCAAAGTAAAATGATGTCAACGGAACATACAAAAACTCAGAAGATAAGAAGTGGGAACTCACCCGCAAAGCCATGCCCGATATGCCTAGAGAAAGGTCGGTGTCTTTAAGCATCCTCAACGTCCTATTTTCCGCCTCCGCGCACAAAGGGGCGAAAGATGGCGCCACATGTTCTGTGTCGACCTAGAGGTTGTAATCCACATGAATGACTATGTGTCGATTAGGGCCTTTCATCCGTATCTCCACACGAGTAACCCTATCAGTGCAAGACAGTACCTCCCTCGGGTTCGATGTAAGAACCGGAGTCAATGTCCCCCTGGGTCACCTCATCATCTCTAACTGTTTCCGATGAAGAGCCACCTTTAACAGCCCGCGTGAGCTCTTCACCACTAATAAATCCCTTGACCCTAGAAGGTCTTTCCTCCATAACGGCAGCCATCACAATAGCCGTCTCCACGACTGGAAATGACTCAAGCCTTGCCTCAAGAGCGATGGATCTTTCCAACTTTTCAACGGAAACAACTTTCACCATTTCTACCTTCCGGCTCTTCCTCACCGACGATTCCTCGCCATAAGATGACCCTTCGACGACGAGGAGAACCTGCTAAGACGAGACCTCGTCTGAGATAGCAATGTCTAAAGAGGCAGGCTCCCTTACCCGCGGAGTCTGGGCCTGACCTTGTACAGACTCGGCTAAAGCATACTCCATCGCGGCCGAGGTCACCTTCTGGCGAAAAGCAAGAGGGGGGGCCTTCACTCTTTTAGAAACTTGATGACCTGACACCAACGGGAAGTCGAGTCAAAAAACGATAAAGAACAAATCCAAGCCGGATAATAAGAATACTTATGAGACGAGGTCCTAGGCCCGTAACGCTTATGAAAGGATGCCCAATCGCGAATTCCCACAGTATGGGGAAACACACGAGTTACCAGTCCTCAATATCTAAGATGAGAGAAGGAGAATGCCTAACAAATTATACGAGGAGATACTTACGATTGTAATTCCACTTCTCAGGAAACCCAGTCGGGTCTGCCACTACATGATCAGTTCTGACGAAGAAATACTTGCGCCAGAATAGCCAACTTGCTTTATCATCCATCCCGGCCACCAATCCCTTCGTTCCACGATGCCTTAAATGAATCAGAGTGCCTCTAAAGAAGGTAGGCGAGAACAAGTCTAGTAAATGACGAAGGTCAACCTCGCAATCGGCTAGTTTCGCATATTTAGCCAGCATTAGGAAGACCTTATATAAGTAGGGAGAGAGCTGTGCCGGGCAAACTTCATAGAAGTGGAAGAACTCCTCAGCTAACTGAGGGAAATGAAGGGTATAGCCGATCACAAATGGATAAGCGCAAAAGGCCCAAAACCCCGGCCGATGAACCTGAATTATATCGCCCTCTACCGGGACGATTTCAACATGAGGAGGGATCCGATATTTAGACCGCATGCCAGCCAACTCATCTAGTCCCGACTTAAAAAGCTCAGGTACATGAGTGGGAGCAGGCTCTTTTCCTGACCATAGGATTTTTAGGAATCACCTCGTTAACAGTGGGGAAGTTATCATCTCCTCCGACCAAGGGCTCCTCACCAATATGAAGGATGGCCACCGATAAAGGAGTGGCATCCAAAACTTCATCATGACTACGAAGAGAAGTCGACATACCGACAATGTAATGTATACACGACGAGATAAGAGAGAGAGGCTGGTGATTGGGAAAGAAACTGGAAATCGAAGGTGAAGAAACTGCAAGAAATAGAGGAAAAGCTCATAGAGAGAATGTTTGCCTGAAAAGGAGGAAATGGTGAAAGTTTCAAATGAGAAACATCTATCCTCCATTTATAGGGTTGTGTGGCATCAAAATCGAGGCCAACAAGCCGTCAAATGGCACCAAAATTGAAGCACCAACAATGCAGGCTATGTATCGGGAAGACGCGTAATGATGACGCGCGTGGAGATGACGACATCCAACGTCACCTACACCAACCTCAGCCTTGTTGGCAACAAAAAGTGCAACTTCGACCGACCCAACTGCCACGACCAAATTTCTCTCATAACGAGCACGGTAAAATCCGCTCGTCGAGGACGTAGGAGACGACGACCTCAACAAGCGGAAGGACTAACTGTATTGGTCAAAATTTGGATTGGACTTGATAGACTTATTCATATTAGTCGAAGTCTAAGCCGATTACGGTTCAGCAACGAAGAGCCCCTTTCAAGAGAAGCTAATGCCAAGGTCGGGAAGAGATTAATAGAAAGAAATGACGAGATGAGTTTAGGGCAGAGAGGGAGAATATTCTACTAGAAAATTCCTTTGCTTGTACTTTTTTAGGGTTCCTAAGAAATATTCTCTATAAATAGGAAGAGAAAAAGAACAAAAGAGGATCTTGAATCTTCTGAGAAAAACACATTTGTAAAGTTAGCTATAGAGAATATGCAAAGCTTGTCTTTTCCATTGACTCTTGAGTTCGAGAATACCTTTTCGTTGACAAGATCCAAGAATCTTGTGTTCATTCACGTTTTATATTATCCACATTGCTGATAGGGAGAAGATTGGCACAAGTCATTGAATATTTGAGTGATATATTCCTCTTTATTACTCCTACTGCCATTGCATGCATTTATTTCATACATCTCTCGGAATAATCATTTGTAATCATTGTATACAATTGGCTTTTGCTTATCATTGCGACGCAAGTTTTAATCTCGCTTACCCATCTAGCCTCCTGATCTATTGGTCATTAAATTTAATTATGATTCACCCCTCATCTTTTTTTTAATCACTTCGTTTAAGGAAAAGATTAATAATTTTTTGAAAAAATATTATTGTTCCATTTTTACGTGTAGTAACTAACTTCAAATTGTTCGAACTTACCTGGTGGACGATTCAACAGTTGTTAATATCACCATCTAGTGGACGAGCGAAGAATTAATTATGAAACACTAGCCGTACTGGTACTAATACATGAATATACGCACCCCACCTTTTTTTTTTTTTTTTACGTTGGGATAAATAAAAGTACGATAAATGCTATTCAAATGTATATTTACCATCTTGAGAAACTAAAGTATTTTTCACGCCACTAATAGCTTGTTTGGTCATGTTGAAAAAATCAGCTTATTTTGAAAAGTATTTTTTCCAAAAAGTACTTTTGAAAAGAAACAAATTGTATTTGGGTAATCAATCTGAAAAACACTTTTGAACAATAATTTGTATTAGACCAATCTTTTCAAAAAGTGTTTTTAAGTATCAATTTACAGATAATGACATGATTAGATTTACTTATTAGTTAATATTATAAAGAAATAAATAATCTCCACAATTTGTTATTAGAAAAAATAATTAAATCTTTTCATTTATTGAAGTAAAATATGAAGATAAAATTAAGTAATACTTTAATTATTTAAGAAGATTTAAATTTATTAAAAAATTATTCAACAAGTATAAAATAATTCATCCCGAAGTCATTAAATATTAGAAAGCTATCCTAAAACTAAGAAAAAATACTTATACATTAACATCTGAAGTATTAGGTTAAAAATAAGTAAATTTATTTTGTTAAGGTATTTTTGGTAAGAAGAAAACGTCAAAAAACTTTCTACTTCTGTGAAGAAACTATTTTTTTCTGCTTCTCAGAAACTGTTTCTGCTAGGCGTGGGCATCGGTCGGTTCGCTTCGGTTAATTCAGTTTTCGGTTTGTGATTTTAGTAACTAAAATCGAACCATATAACTTCGGTTCGGTTCGATTTATTCATGTTTGGTTCAGTTTAATCGGTTTCAAATTTGGTTTTTGTAGCTAAAATATCTCTCTCTTTATTTATTTATTTTATTTATTACCAACCATACCGTACTTAACATGTAAGGTCCATCCTGCACTACATCAAAATAATATGGGTCGTTCACGCTCCAAAATAAAGAAGAGGGACATTTATGACATTAATCATACTTTATTAAAACCTTAGCTATATAAACAAAGGCATAATCCGCCGCCATCACTGCTAGGGATTTTCTCCAGCTTCAGTAGCAGCTTAGCCGTCTCACCGGCAAACTGCCTATTCAGTTATTCACTGGAGATTCTCAAGCCTAGCTCTACCGAAATTTGATTTTTCGGTTACTATAATAAATCATAGAGCAGTGGGGAGCATGACCATCCCATTAGATATCATTTGAGCTTCCCCTTTCCTAAGATTCTGGACCCGGGGCGGACTGCAATTTGTCTGAGCTTAGTCTTCTCTTATGAGAATATAGGAGGCAGGGGAAAGGGCACTCTTGAAGAAGGGCCTTCCGTACGTAGGGGTGAAGAAAGCTCCTTCTCTTATAGGAGAGGCGCTATTGAATGAAAAAGAAAGTCTTCACTTTAATATTGCTTTAGAGGCCTGAATGCTTATCATTCTTTCCTTCTAAACTTCTTTATATCGAGGGATGAGGAACCATATTATCCTACATTACTTAAACCTATGTAGTGAGTTGTGTAGGTGGCGCATTTAAATTAGGACCAAACATTGGGATTCTTTTCTCCTAATCGCTAGCCAGTCGGGATGCGCCAATCAATTGACAGTGAAGCAGAGAAGGAAGAGTTTTGATCACCACGTGGGTAGTGTGAGAAAGAAATTCTTGCAACTACGAAAACTACAAAGTCAATCCTTTCATTCCTTCTTGAGAATAGATCCCCAATAGCTCGCAAATGAGGAATTGTTCCGCTACGACTCTTAGGCGAGCTAATCAGTCTTGCTTTGCCAGAAAATCACTCCTCACTCTTCTATTTATTGACTTTTGGGGTAAGAAGCATCCAATTCCATGTCTTAAGCATGATTAGTGTTAAGGGAAGGATTGCAGCTAGATAGTAGGCGGCGGGGTAAAGCTTGCCTATCGTATGTATCAGCTTGGATTTGTTCCGATCCAAAGAGGCATTCTGGCGGACGCATGCATGTAGGAAGGCCGATGACTACATAAGCAAAAAGACTATGACTACTAGACAGGCCGGAAGCGACTTGCTTCTATTCTCATTGGGATTGGATATAGATGGGAAATCTATAGATCGTAGTAGTTCGCCAACCTCTCTAACTAACATACGATACAATTTCACTTCACGGCACGACCGTAAGGACTTCAAAGCTTGACTAACAAGCGAGAAAGTTTACTTTGAGAAAGAAAAGAGGCGCCCCAGCTGCAATCAAAAAGCAGCGTAACGAGCAAGAAAGGCCCCCTTACTATGGATAGGGCGTTAGTGCTTTACTAATAACATAAATAGGGCTTACTTTTTTCAGCTTGATCGGAATGCCGAAACCTTGAAAGCAAGGATGGGCCTCTTTCCATCCATATAATCTCTTCCTTATGCTAGCACATTCAGCTATCTTTCTTAACCTGCTTATATCAAAGCAACTTGTAAACTCCGATCATCGTCTCAGTGAAGTAGCACAGGGGTATGGGATACGAACGATTAAGAGTTCTTGCTTAAAAAAAAAGGTACGTACTAACTGAGAGTGGAATCTATCCTGACTTTCAAGTAGTGCTTGATTGAGGGATGAACCCCGAATTCGTACTTTCCGGTACTATGCCTAAATGACTGTTCCAAATTTCACCTATACCTTTCTTTGAGATTTAAACATACAAATTTCTTTTCTTATGAAATGTTTATTATTCGTTGATAGATCTAAATATTATGCTCGAATGAAGTGGTTCCAATGAACCGGACCGGGAGAGAGAAAGAATTTTGTTTTCAAGGCTGCCGGTGGGCTGGGCCCGAGCTCGGTTTGGATGGAAGGTGCTCAAACACCAAGTGGGGTTGGGGAGAGAAATTTCTAGTTTTATTTATATTCTCATTGGACTCTGGGCAGTCTGTCCAAGGGACTGGAACCCAATGCTCTTCTTAGTCTAACATGATTGTTGTAACCTCGGCGGATTGCTTGCGAGAAGCCGCCAGGTTTAATGATTTGGTGGGATCTACATATGTAGTGGCTGGTGAACCGCTCACTGTTCCATGATCAAGTAATTAAGATATCTCTTTATTAAACCCTTATTCAATATTTTATTTTGCATATAAACCAGTGGTGCGAAGCAAAGGTGTGGTCCAGCTGCAGGAAAGCCTAGCTGTGGGATATAAGGCTTTTCTTTCAAGTCTTATTTTCTTTGATCGCCTAAGTACTTGACTTGAAAACTTATCTGAAATCATGTATAAGATCATCCCTTAGATTGTCAGACTCGGAGGTAGCAGTAAGATCTCTGTCTCCAGAGAAGGTGCTCTTATTCTATGACGGTAGGGACGATTGCGCTGAAAGCGAGCAAAGAGTTATGCTTTTATTTTTTTTGTTGAGATTGAAATCAAGTTAAAAGGTTAGGTATAATGCACGCAGGACAAGTCAAGAAAAGGCCTTCCTTAATTTTCATTCATAGTAGTCTTATTGACTAGTAGTTTGAAGCCTTAAGAAAGCGGTTTTTTTCGGCACTCACTTCATTCGTCTTAAGTCAAGTTCAATTTACTTTTTCGATTCGGAACTCTTAGTCTAGCTGATGGCGAGATCGATTAGAGGAGGATGGTGATTAGTCTTCCTCATCTCTTTCGGGTGGGCGGCGGGAATAGCTCTTCTAGCATCAGCATGGATTGACCAAAGACTGGGAGTAGTAATTGTCGGTCAGCCATAGGGCGGTGAATTCCTTCCAGGGCCTTGTACACACCACCCCTCTCCTTTTCTAGCTGGCCATATTAAATTCCTCTGGGTGTTAAGTCTACTAGCTTGCTGGTAGGCGTCAGTGGTAGGTAACTTTCTGTATGTGTTCCAGAGCATCATAGGCTTTCAAAAAAAGTCTTGAGGAATCCGTGAAACTTAAGTATGGAGGTGGGAATCATCCCGCTTGCACGTGCGGCTGCAAAGATCCGATCCCCGCTGGAACTCGAGGGTCCAAAAACCCGATATACCCTTTTTTTAGAGCGTATAAGGGGAAAAAGAGCTCTTGCATCGTTAGCCGCTTTTAAGCATTTCCTGCCTGAGTTGTTGACCATCACCTTTCCACTCCCCTGGGAAAAGACTTGTAGGTAATCGCCAGTGGTTGGTCCGGAAAGACATGGGACTTTTTGAGCGTGAAAGTGCTTCTCTTACAATATTTCGAGTTGGATGAAAAGAGTAAAATTACAATATCATATATGTTATTCGAAACTATCTTACTTTTAAAGGGGGAGTCGGTGCCAACAATTTTCAGTTGGGAGCCATTCTTTTGCAGCTAGGAGACATTGTTGTTATGTTTTCCAGTTATGAGCCATTATTGTGTGGTCCCTTTCGAGAAACTATTCGTAAGCTTGCGCACACATGAAAAAGTTGAAGCTTTCTGAGAATGGAGAACCTCGTACGACCGTGCTCTATTACTTGTGTCTTACCCTTTCAAGGAAAGGGAAAAGGACATTATATATATAACATATTTAAATAGAAAATAAAAAAATTCTATTTTTAAAAAATCCTATTTTGGGTGGATTAAACTGAATTAGAATTAAGAAATAGCATTTTAGGGATAAGGAATAAATTAAACAAACAAACCATGGATAAATCCAAGCGATCTTTTCGTAGGCGTTTGCCCCCGATTCAATCGGGGGATTGAATTGATTATAGAAACATGAGTTTAATTAGTCGATTTATTAGTGAAAAAGGAAAAATATTATCAAAACAAGTGAAACTATATTGACTTTGAAACAACAACGATTAATTACTCTTGCTATAAAACAAGCTCGTATTTTATCTTTGTTACCCTTTCTCAATAATGAGAAACAACTTGAAAGAACCGAGTCGACCGCTAGAACTACTGGTTTTAAAGCCCGAAATAAATAGGCTTACATTTTCTTCACTTGAATCATAATTACAAGAATCTAGATTTGAGTGAATCTAGATTTGAGTATCGTGTCGTAAGAAAAAACTACTTTATTAAAACAGACTTTTGCTCATCGTCTGGGGTGCAACCAGGGAACAACTATCAACTAGTTTGAAAAGTTCTTCCATTTAGTAATGGAATTCATCCGTTGTCACTTTCTAAGGGCATGGTAGAGAGGCTTGAGAAGGTGGACAATCCTTCAGTGAAGACCTAACGAGAGGCTGAATTCAAACACACCCAAAATCCAAAAGAATCGTACGAACATCTATGGGGCGTAACAAGGAACCTTGGCTTCACTTTATCTTGAATCGAGATATTTTGGCTCAACATTATCCCAATTTGCAGGCAGGGGGAACGGCGGGGAGGCAGGCTTCACCGGTTGGTTGCCGAAGATGACCCCTCGCCCTGGTCTCCACCGTTGAATCTTATTTTATTCTATTTATTATTCTCATTATGCACATAAGGGAGGAGTCGTATGAGGTGAAACTCTCACGTACGGTTCTGGAACGGAGATTCTTTCAATTGAATGGCGACCGTAACGAATGCCGGCTCAATCCGAAGGAAATTACGCGAAATCTTTGCAAAAATATTATGAAGCTATGCGACTAGAAATTGATACCTATGACCGAAGTTATATACTAAGTCCCCTAAGAAAACACAAAGCAAATAAAGAAAATAAAAAAATTAGAGGGGGGTCAAACTTCTTGAATAAAAAGAATACAATTAAAAAAATAATTGGAATCGTTCCGAAGAGAATATGTGTCCCGACACTGCACAAAAAAGATCCGGTTATATATCATATATGTGGGTACATAGTCAGGGTCGGAGAATAAAAAATGCGGATATGGTCGAATGGTAAAATTTCTCTTTGCCAAGGAGAAGATGCGGGTTCGATTCCCGCTATCCGCCCAAGATCCAAGATAAAGTAATTTTATTACTATTTATTTATTATTGAATTTCATAAATAGCATTAAATATNGGGGGGGGGGGGGTTATTGTCTATCGTGATCATTTCTTAGATTGTGTTGAATTGTATCGAATTCATTTTCGATTTTAAGGAGAACAATTACCTTATCAAACTAGAAAACTTTTTCTTTTTACTTTAATTTAAGTTTAAATCATTAGATTCAGTAATATATTAGTTCACATAATATCTTGAATGATTGAGAAGAAGAAAAAGTTATCACACAATCGCTTGAAAAAATCTTTTCTTTGGTCCAACTAGTCGTAATTTATATTAGGTTCCACCTTGATTGTAGTGGAACTTTGGTTTTATTTAGCGAGGAACCGTTTCACTCGGCGTCGAATGATCAAAGCTAAAATCTTTAGGCATCTTTTGAGAATGTTTAGCTTTATACTTTATCTTCGCCAAGATGCTTTCTCATCCTGAAGTTGATCTCCTGTCCTCTACTGACCCACCCCAAGAAACTGATTCATGGATCTCTCGGTTCG
>ML424234.1:24275-41237 GCA_005239525.1 Nicotiana knightiana | reverse complement strand
TGGGGGGTGATCGAGTGAAAGAAAATGAGTTTCGTCAAAGTTTGATATTTTGAAAATACGGCCCGAGCATTAATACCCGGTATTTATGGACTAGTACCATACAAGGTATCACATGGCCATGATAGTAAGGTGTATAATGTGTGTTAAAAATGAATACTAATTTAAGTAAGTTGAGATAATTCTTAATTATGTAAATAGTTGGGTAATTAATGATTTTTGGTGGGAGATTAGATAATTAATTACAACATTTGGATAAACATGCCCCCCTAACTTGGCTGCCCAAAAAAGGGCCTTGATGATGAGTATTAACTCACACAAAAAGGTGGCAAATTTTGGAGGTGGTCTTTGCTAAGTCATCACATAGTGGGGACCACACCACTAAGGTAAGACTTCCTAAATTCAACTAAATTCACACAAATGGGATCATTTATCACAAAGAAAGCATGCTGCCATTTCACACAAGAATGGGATCAATTCACAAATCTTCAAGTATAATTCACAAGGAACGTGAATTAAAGCTAAGGAAAGTGATGAATTTTGGCTAAATTTGCATACAAAGTAACGTATGGATTTATCAAAGAAAGAATTCATGTGAATTCTTGAATTCATGTGAATTCTTTACGAGGAGTAGATGGAAACACAATTTCTTCAGCAAACATATACAAAAGTATATCCAATACAAGCAACAAGAAATGGCAGCATTTCTAGAGGAGGCGCACTATTGGCGAGGATGGTGTTCTGAGACTTCAGGGTCGGTTGTGTGTTCCTAATGTTGATAGCTTGAGGCAGAGGATTCTAGAGGAGGCGCACAGTTCACGGTATTCTGTTCATCCTGGTGCTATGAAGATGTATCGTGACCTGAAGCAGCATTTCTGGTGGAGGCGAATGAAGAAAGACATTGTGGAGTATGTGGCTAGGTGTCTTAACTGCCAGCAGGTGAAGTATGAGCACCAGAGGCCGTGAGGCCTACTTCAGCAGATGCCCATTCCTGAGTGGAAGTGGGAGCGCATCATTATGGACTTCGTGGTTAGGTTGCCTCGGACCTTGCGGAAGGTTGACGTGGTTTGGGTCATTGTGGAAAGATTGACCAAATCGGTGCATTTTGTTCCGGTGAGTACTACTTATACTTCTGAGAGGCTAGCCCAGATTTACATTCGAGAGTTAGTCCGGTTGTATGGTGTGCCGGTATCCATTATATCAGATCGAGGTCCTCAGTTCACCTCGCACTTCTGGAGAGCATTGCACAGAGAGATGGGTACTCAGATAGACCTCAGCACAACATTTCATCCGCAGACTGATGGTCAGTCGGAGCATACGGTTCAGATATTGGAGGACATGCTCAGAGCATGTGTGATTGATTTTGGGGGTCAGTGGGACCAGTTCTTGCCTTTGACCGAGTTTGCTTACAATAATATTTATCATTCCAGCATTGAGATGGCTCCTCTTGAGGCTTTATATGGTCAACGATGTCGTTCTCCTATCGGGTGGTTTGAGCCTAGAGAGGCTAAGTTATATGGCACGGACCTGGTGAGAGATGCCTTGGAGAAGGTGAAGTTGATTCAGGAGAGGCTCCGCACAACACAGTACAGACAGAAGAGTTACGCGGATCAGAGGGCATGTGATCTGTCATTTATGGAAGGAGATAAGGTTCTGCTGAAGGTTTCGCCGATGAAGGGCATTATGAGATTAGGGAAGAAGGGCAAGATGAGCCCGAGGTTTATAGGTACTTTCGAGGTATTGAGGCATGTTGGAGAGGTTTCCTATGAGCTTTCTCTACCTCCCCACTTATAGGGAGTCCATCCGGTCTTTCATGTATCCATTCTTCGGAGATATCGCGCTGACTTCTCTCACTTGGTTGATTTCAGCACTATTCAGTTGGATGAGAGGTTGGGCTACGAGGAGGATCCACTTGCCATTATTGACAGACAGGACCGCCAGTTGAGGTCCAAGAGAGTTTCTACGGTGAAGGTTCAGTGGAGAGGCCAACCAGTTGAGGAGGTGATTTCAGAGTCCGAGGAGGACATGCGGACCAGATATCCACACTTATTCAGAACTTTAGGTATGATTCTAGACGCGTTCGAGGACGAACGTTTGTTTAAGAGGAGGAGAATGTAACAACCCGACCGGTCGTTTTGCGTATTTGGACCTCGTTCCCCTAAATAAGACTTCCCGTAGCGGCTTTCAGTGATTCATGACTTGCGGGGACGGGTAGTTCGGGATTCGGAAGTGTATAGGGTAATATAGGGACACTTGGTTCCTTAAGATTTGGCTTTTAAGGCCAAGTTTGACTTCGGTCAGCATTCAGAGTAAACGACCTCGAAATCGAGTTTCGCCGATTCCAGTAGCTTCATATGACGATTTCTGACAGGTGCGTATGTCTCGAATGGGTTTTGGATGACCCGGGAGCATTTCGACGCCAAATAGCGAAAATAGAGTTTCCTTAAGTTCATAATTTGGTTTGGAACGTGTTTTTGAGTTATTGAGGTCCGAATGAAATTCCGAGACCGAGAATAGTTCTGTTATGTCATTTATGACTTGCTTGCAAAATTTGGTGTCATTCCGAGTAGTATAGGTCGGTTCGGCGCATTGAAACCGAATTGAAGAACTTGAAAATTCCTAAGTTTGATTCTAGGAGGTTTTGAGGAGTGATTTCGAGTTTTAGTGTTGTTTTGGGTATTCCGAAGACTCGAGCAAGTCCGTAATATGATTTAGGACTTGTTGATATAATTGCACGGGGGTTCGAGTGGGCCCAAGTGCTTCCCGGACACCAAACGGGGCAAAAAACCAACAGTTTCAGCTGCTGGTGCACCAGGTCTGGTGTGACCGCAAGTGCGGTTACCCAGATCACAGGTGTGATACCGCTCCTGTGGCNCGAGGAGGATCCAGTTGCCATTATTGACAGACAGGACCGCCAGTTGAGGTCCAAGAGAGTTTCTACGGTGAAGGTTCAGTGGAGAGGCCAACCAGTTGAGGAGGTGATTTCAGAGTCCGAGGAGGACATGCGGACCAGATATCCACACTTATTCAGAACTTTAGGTATGATTCTAGACGCGTTCGAGGACGAACGTTTGTTTAAGAGGAGGAGAATGTAACAACCCGACCGGTCGTTTTGCGTATTTGGACCTCGTTCCCCTAAATAAGACTTCCCGTAGCGGCTTTCAGTGATTCATGACTTGCGGGGACGGGTAGTTCGGGATTCGGAAGTGTATAGGGTAATATAGGGACACTTGGTTCCTTAAGATTTGGCTTTTAAGGCCAAGTTTGACTTCGGTCAGCATTCAGAGTAAACGACCTCGAAATCGAGTTTCGCCGATTCCAGTAGCTTCATATGACGATTTCTGACAGGTGCGTATGTCTCGAATGGGTTTTGGATGACCCGGGAGCATTTCGACGCCAAATAGCGAAAATAGAGTTTCCTTAAGTTCATAATTTGGTTTGGAACGTGTTTTTGAGTTATTGAGGTCCGAATGAAATTCCGAGACCGAGAATAGTTCTGTTATGTCATTTATGACTTGCTTGCAAAATTTGGTGTCATTCCGAGTAGTATAGGTCGGTTCGGCGCATTGAAACCGAATTGAAGAACTTGAAAATTCCTAAGTTTGATTCTAGGAGGTTTTGAGGAGTGATTTCGAGTTTTAGTGTTGTTTTGGGTATTCCGAAGACTCGAGCAAGTCCGTAATATGATTTAGGACTTGTTGATATAATTGCACGGGGGTTCGAGTGGGCCCAGGTGCCTCCCGGACACCAAACGGGGCAAAAAACCAACAGTTACAGCTGCTGGTGCACCAGGTCTGGTGTGACCGCAAGTGCGGTTACCCAGATCGCAGGTGTGATACCGCTCCTGTGGCCGAGGCCTCGCAGATGCGGCTCTTAGGAGGAAAGTCCTACCTTCGCAGGTGAGGACCCTTCTCCGCAGAAGCGGGTCCGCTGGTGCGGAATTCCTACCGCAGGTGCTGTTACACCCCGTAATATTACGTCCCACAGTAGTATATTACGATAATGTTATGCTCTGCAGTAATATATTACGATGATGTTACGTCTAGCAGTAATAATTTACGACAGTGTTGCACCCTGCAGTATTGTACGTTGAATTTGTCTTAAGGTAATTGACATCAGTCCAAGGAAAAGATTATTTGGGGATTATAAGTGATAAGTAAATTCATGAAAGTGGGGGGTGATCGAGTGAAAGAAAATGAGTTTCGTCAAAGTTTGATATTTTGAAAATACGGCCTGAGCATTAATACCCGGTATTTATGGACTAGTACCATACAAGGTATCACATGGCCATGATAGTAAGATGTATAATGTGTTTTAAAAATGAATACTAATTTAAATAAGTTGAGATAATTCTTAATTATGTAAATAGTTGGGTAATTAATGATTTTTGGTGGGAGATTAGATAATTAATTACAATATTTGGATAAACATACCCCCCTAACTTGGCTGCCCAAAAAAGGGCCTTGATGATGAGTATTAACTCACACAAAAAGGTGGCAAATTTTGGAGGTGGTCTTTGCTAAGTCATCACATAGTGGGGACCACACCACTAAGGTAAGACTTCCTAAATTCAACTAAATTCACACAAATGGGATCATTTATCACAAAGAAAGCATGCTGCCATTTCACACAAGAATGGGATCAATTCACAAATCTTCAAGTATAATTCACAAGGAACGTGAATTAAAGCTAAGGAAAGTGATGAATTTTGGCTAAATTTGCATACAAAGTAACGTATGGATTTATCAAAGAAAGAATTCATGTGAATTCTTGAATTCACGTGAATTCTTGAATTCATGTGAATTCTTTACGAGGAGTAGATGGAAACACAATTTCTTCAGCAAACATATACAAAATTATATCCAATACAAGCAACAAGAAGCCACGAAATTCATACAGGAGTAGACGATAGCAACGTGATTTGCCACCACAAAATTTCGTACGAATTTTTCCCATACTCCAGGTATGTTAAGGCTATCCCTTCTTTCTTTTGGCATGATCCATGTGATACGAACGAAACGTGCAAATGCATAAATTTCATAAACAACTCTATTCATAGAAGTATTAGAGATATCTATGTTCTTGAATTTTCATGTGTCATAATATTTTATCATCTGTTCGTGGGTCTCAGAAAAACATGAAAGTTGAAAAGAGTTTACTTTATGATATTACTGAAAGGCAAAATGGCCTTATGAATCTCCGAAAGATTTTATTAACGTACTTTTCATGCATTGCATTCATGTGTATTGATCCATGACCAGATGACATTATATACGCGTATATATGTAAATGTATGTATATGGGATATTGGAAAAGGTTACGGCGTTATATACGCACCACCACCTGATCAGTTGGTATATGATGATAATGTTCCCCACAGTGGATGAAATATGGTTCAAACGGCGTTATATACGCGTATATATGCATGTATACTCAAACGACGTTATATACGCGTATATATGTGTATATATATATGTATATGGGATATGGAAAAAGTTATTGCGTTATATACGCACCACCACCTGATCAGTTGGTATACGATGATGATTTTTCCTACAATGGCCAATATGATATGATGGGATGCCCTCAGAGGCTGATGATGTTATGAAACGTGTACCTATGCACGACATGACATTCATATGCATATGCATGACGTTAAAAGTAATTTATGATTCATAAAGCTATTCAGGCTTACAGGTTGAGTCATGTGCTCTATATTTCTTCCATGTATCTTATGTACTTATTTATGTGCCTTACATACTCCGTACATTATTCGTACTGACGTCCCTTTTTCCTGGGGACGCTGTGTTTCATGCCCGCAGGTCCCGATAGACAGGTCGAGAGCCCTCCAAGTAGGCTATTGGCTCAGCGGAAGATGTTGGTGCGCTCCATTTTCTTTGGAGTCGCTTGTTTGGTTAGTATGATTTAGACGGGTATTGTTTTGTATGGTGGGACTCTATCCCGACCTTTATGACATTTATGTACTCTTAGAGGCTTGTAGACATATGTCGTATACGTGAAAGATTGTACGGCCTTGTCGGCCTATGTTTGGAGTTTGTAAATGATTATGTTGGTCTATTAGGCCCGTATGTCACGTGTATATGATAATGTAATAAGAAATATATGTTACGTTGGTACTCGGTCGAATAAAGTATGGGGTGCCCGTCGTAGCCCATCGGTTTGGGTCGTGACAGGTGCAAACCCCAGGCTCCTTTCCAAAAATCCGCAGGTGCGACAATGGCTCGCAGGTGCGGAACCGCAAGTGCGATCCTCGAGCCGAAGGTGCGAGGTCACTGAAGGCAGTGAGCCCATTTAATTCGGGACTTAACCATTTTTCACCATTTTTCTTCTCCTCCATTGGCGATTTTGAGAGCTTTCAAGAGGGTATTGGGCCTAGCTACTAAAAGGTAAGTTATTTCCATTTAAACATTAGATTATTACACTAAATCTTAAGTAGATTAACACCTAATTAGTGGAAATGAAAGGGGTTAGGGTGAAAACCTAGGGTTGATGAACTTTAGGGAATTTCACCACTTTTCTACCATGAAATCATGTAAAAACTATATAATTATGATCCTTAGGCTATGGGTGAGTATTTTCTTCAAAAATTTCCGGAATCCGAGCATGTGGACCCGGGGGTGTATTTAGGAATTTCTTCAAGAAATATGAATTAGCTAAGCTAGTAAGAGAATTTCATACTTTTGAGTGTATATTAACGTATTTATATAATATTTGACTAGTTTCGAGTCCTCGGATGTAGAGTTTGTAGTTTCGGGCGTGTTCTCGACCCGAGAAGTAGGTTATACACGAGGTGATTCTCCTTTCTAACCTTGTAAGAGGGAATTATCCCCATAGGTAATTACATTGAATTATCCTTATTTGTGGGGGCTACGCACGCACGAGGTGACGAGAGTCTGTGCGTAGCTACTACTATGTTATGCCGGGTAGTCTTTAGGACTCACAAGCATGCTTATATGCCTTACTTGTATCCCTGCATGTAATCGTAGTCGATTATTATCCTTGAAACTAGCATGAGAAAATGGAAGGTTACATTAAATCTTTCTGTTGCCATAATTCTTGTTTTCCAAGTGTGAACTCTATATCTCCTGAGTTTCCTGATAATTCTGTGTATATATACGAGCACCCGTGTCGCATGTATGATTCGTGAGCAAGGTAGCCTTATATTATGTCAACCGCATCGCACGATCGATTCGCGAGCTGGGTAATGATGCATTTATGGTTCGACCCGTTCGACCCTTCGGCACTGCACATTTAATTTTTGCGTCGCTTCGACCCTACGCCTCGGCATACTATATGCTATGTATTTGATTGAGAGTCTTAATAATATTGTCAAATTAATTTTTCTATGTGGTAGGGGACTTTGGACTTTTATTAGTGTTGTTATTTGGCACCTGCGGTAGGTAGTAGTTCATATACTTGATATTCCATGTCTACTTGATTTCCATAATTGCTAATCATGATTAAACTTGTTTAATTATATTATTGCTAATGACCCTAGTGAGTAATACGTCTACCTCTCGTCACTACTTCTTCGAGTTTAGACGGGATACTCACTGGGTACATATTTGTTTATATGTACTCATGCTACGCTTTTGTACTTAATTGTATGGGTTCTGAGGCTGGTGCATCTGGTTATCATACCGGAGCGCGATCGTGAGAGTACTTTCTGGATTTGACTACACGGTGAGCTGCTCTCTCTGGCGTTCCTCAACAACACTGTGGAGTTTCTGCTATTTCCTTTGATATTTCTGTCTACTCCTTTCAGACGGTTGTATATTTATTTTGTCTACCTTGTATATTCCACTAGTCGCCTGTGGACTCGTGACACTAGGTCTTGGCACACGTAGTGGGTTTTCTAATATTTTTGCTATACCACATATGATGGCAACGATATTTTGAGTTCATTTAACCAAGTTGCATTCACTTGACTGTTTTCCTTAAATGATTTCTAAATCCAAATTTGACAAGTACTTAAATACTTAAATACTTAAATAAGTAAAGAAATCTCGCTAGTAAACTGATGTTGGCTTGCCCGACTCCGGTGTTGGGCGCCATCACGACCTGAGTTGTAATTTGGTCGTGACATATTTCTTCAGGCATGAGTCTTGGTTTTAGTCCATATTATACACATTTTTTCTTAAATGCATTTAATCTAGCACTTCTATTATTTCCTTGAATTACACTAACAACTCTTCTAACTAAAGTGATCTCATCTCTAAATAATTCAAGGTCACTCTTCACAATTAAATTATAAATATAACATGCACACCTAACATGAAATATTTCAGGAAGTGGTGGGTCTATATGCAATTTTAATATTGTAATAGCAACATTATTAATAGAAGCATTATCAAATGACATACACAAAATTTTTTCTGCAAGATTGTAAAATGTAGCAACTTCATGGATAGTATTACTTATAAATGCACCAGTATGACCTTGATCTTCTTCATATTTAAAATAAATAATACGTTTTTGCATACAAAATTATCATCTATCCAATGGCATGTAATAGTCAAATAATTATTTTTATTTACAACACGACCAATATCAGAAGTAAGAGAAACTCTACAAGAAAGACTGGCGAATAAATAACAGATATATGTTTGATATTGTCCAAAAACCCTAAAGATATCAGCTCTATAAGTGCTTCTAGGAATACTTTTAAACAAAGGTTTATAAATTATTTGAATATAAGTAACAAGATATGGTAAAACAACAAAACTAAAAGGTAAACAACCTAAAATAATCATTTTAGCTAATTCTTCCCGATCTTTCACTATATCATATTAACCCATTAAACCGTCAGTACTCGGGTTAAATTTTTGTTGCCCACCTTCCTCATCAGCAGCCCATGCAATAGGGTAGTTATCTACTATGTGCCTACGAAGTTGACCTGTTCCCCTTTGCTTACCTCTGGTCTCATGTTTATAAAATTCCTTACAAATTTGACATCTTACATAATTTTGATCTTCTTCTAGTCTTTCAAAAGAATTCTAACACTTACTTCTTAATCTTCGATTCCTCTTAATAGGGAGGGAAGGCCTACCTGTATTACTACGACCTACACCCCTAGAATTTTGAGTTTGACTAGCATTACCATGTGTAGCTGGTGGTGTTTAAGATTATCAGGTGATTGAATAGCATCTAAATTATTATCTATACTATAATTTTCTTGCAGTTGCTTATAATCTACATTTAAATTTTCAGGTGAACTTTCAGAAATGTGTAAAGTTACTAGAATAACTAGCACCACCTCTTGAGTTTTTAGAAGTTTTACTCTTACTACTACCACCCCTACTAGTACACGCTTTTTTAGCTGCTCTAAATATATTCATTATGTAAATTAATTAATAATTCTAAATAATAAAATAAAATATACACCAAAGAAGAGAAAGAGATGAAACGAGTGTACGAGGATTCCATATGTAAATTTGATATCAAACTTCAGTTGATAGACTGATACTTGATATTTGATGATATTGAATATTGATACAAGACTTCACTTGAATACTTGATATTTGATAATTATAATTTTGTAGTGACCAAAGTAACTATTTGAAGAAACTTGAAATAATAAGTAATTGAGAATTTAAGAGCAATAAGAAATATTATCAAAATAGAATTGAGAGAGAATTAGAATAGTAAGAGAGTAAATTGTGGGAAAAAATGAAGAAGAAGGGAGGCTATTTTAGTTTTTAAAAGGTTAAAATTATAATTATCAATTATTAGGGGTGGGGTGTTATTTTCTTAAGGGGTAGGCCGAAATAGCCATCTTTGCAAAAAATGGTTGCTGCTCAACAATCATTTTTGAATATGACTGTTGGCTACGGTCCAGAAATTTAAAAAAAATATTTCTTTACAACGGTAACTGGGCTGGACAGGGCTGTAGCCCGGTAAAAACCAGATAATAGGTAACCGGGTTTCGGGGCACCGATTACCAAAATGTGTATGTTCCCGCCCGGCTCCCCGCCCAACCCTCCCTAACCCCTCTCGTACTGGGCTGACCTGGGCTGAACCGGAACCGGAACCGAGCAGTGATTGGGCTGGCCCGGCCCGACGCGGCCCGATTAACATGCATAAATTTGTAAAAATTGCATGGGGCGCCTTATTTAGTTTCCCCCTTTTAACTTATACCCGTTTCATTTTTTTGTTTGCATCCGTACCCATTTTTTTGTTAAAATCATTTTAAAAAGATAATTTTGCCCTTTAGGACTATTGACAGAACTGTAGACTGCAGGACAAAACTTCAGGATGTATTGCTATGAAGTTTTAGCAAATGAACTAAATAACTTCAACATGCATTAGAAAATTACACACTACAAGACAGAAACTTAAGCATATTTATTCTGATGTTTAGCAAATGAACTAAAAAACTTTAGCTTGTTTTGACTGAAGTTTCGGAGAAAACTCATGACAAAACTTTAGACTGCAGGACAAAACTTCAGCATATTTTGGTGTGAAGTTTTAGCAAAGCAAATGAACTAAAAACTTAAGCATGTTTATAACTTCATCTTGCATTGGAAAAAACTCATTAGAAAATTACATACTACAAGAGAAAAACCTAAGCATGTTTAGTCTGAAGTTTTAGCAAATGAATTAAAAAGCTTAAGTATGTTTAGTCTGAAGTTATCAAAAATGAACTAAATAACTTTAGCATGTTTAAACTGAAGTGTTAGCAAATGAATTAAATAATTTTAGCATATTTAAACTGAAGTTTCAGATAAAACCCGTGACAAAACTGTGGACTAGAGGATAAATAACTTCAGCATCCATTAGCATAAAATTTTAGCTTCAATGTGAAACAAATTCATGTTATATTATCATGAAGTTTTAGCTTCAACATGAAACAACTTCATGCTATATTAGCATGAAGTTTTAGCTTCAAGGTGAAACAACTTCATGCAAGTTTCTATTTTTTTGGATAAAACTGCTGAGAGGAGATGGGGAGATCTTTTTTCACGAATGAGGTTGTAGATCACGCGATTGTCGCGCCTCGTCTTCTCGCGAAAACGGGTTTCGACGTGTGACAACTCCTTTTAGAAGGGAGATAGAGTATTAAAATGACAAGAGTCTCCACCTAACGATTTTTGAGATGCGTTAGGGCACCTATTATGCATATAACTTCATTTGACTAGTCAACGCCACCAAAGATTGGGTAAGGGCTCAAATTACCTCAAAGAAAAGGTGTTAGGCACTCTTCAAGGTCCAAAACTGTGGGTCCCGGTCGAACTTAAGATTATGTGAATTACAATAAGCTAAATGACCAAATAAACCAATGAAATTTAAAGGTCAAAGAATTTTATTACAACATGATTAGTACAGATCTTAGTACAAATATAGGAATACAACTATTTAGATCTAATAGAAACATATAAAAGAGGGAGGGGGGGGGGGATTCCTAAGTTTTTTAGCCTAAAGGATCACCCCGTGAAACATCAATAATACTTCGTAATTCCCTTAAGGTAGGGAGTTAATCATATTATTTAGCGGGTACAGACTATCATCTCCTGCTACCTAATTACTATGTTAAAGTTGTTTACCTAAAAGCATTCTAATTAAATTCTATGTCGTGCTCTATGCGTGCACTACCCGTCCCATGCCTATGGTCCAGGAGGTATTGGACCTCTACTTGGTGGTTCTAGACCTTACTTAGGCTGCTTAGAAATTCCAAGACTAGGCGACATACAAAACACATATTGGACTGTAAATATGGGCAGTTAAGGGCTCAAGTTAGCCTCCACAAGCAGCAAATGCACGCGAAACAGGTTTTCATGTTAGGCTGTTCAAAATTAAGAACCTTATTCCCTATAGACATGATCTTTATGTGATTTTGAATTAAAACATGCAGACAATTTCAGATGCAAAGTGCTGCTCATCTCCAAATAATTACACAATTGTTGCATACTGATTTGAGGTTGCAGATTTCCAGTTACTTAACCTACAAATGTTGTGTCTAAGTGATTTACACGCTAAATGACAGTGATATCTACTGGGAAAGCCCAGAATTACTCATACTTTTGACAGCGAACTAAGTGACCAATAAACATCGTCGAGAAGTGCAACATTAACAATTATTAAGGCGAATAGTTATCTCTTATAGACCGGATCTCTAACGATTGGCACTTGGAGCCGATTTTATTGTTATAGCTAACCTTATAGGTATGTTTTCTAGGTAAATAGTGCGATACAATAACAATGAAATGATTAAAATACTATAGGCATGATCTCTAACAATGCAAATTGAAGGAAAGTTCAACAATATTTATTTCCGATGGGCAGATTTTCTAATAACATATAGCAACAAGGATAATTAAAGCATTTGAGCTCATGCTTTGCTAGTAAACAAGTAGTGTGAGTGTTTTCTTCTCCTAATGACATGATTTCTATAGTGCACACAGAGAGTGCATATATAGCAAATAAATCATTGAATCCTATAGGCATGATTTTCTACCTTCGCTATGCAAACATCAGAATTTACCCATTCTCCATTTTTTACTAACACCCCAATTGTTTATTACAAAGTTATTACAGGTCCAATAATGCATAATATTACAAATATTATACAAATAATGACAGTAGGCCCACAACGGGCCCAAATAAATACCCAGCCCTTCAATAATTCTCTCGTGGTATACCCAGATTTTCAACAAGGAACCGTGTTCCTCAAGACAACTCAGAATCCATAGAAGAGCTCAAAGCCAAATCACACAAATATAGAGTAACCATATTACTCAACCAGCTTACATGTTCATTAGACAATAGGAAGAAGGAATTGGGATAATTCAGGTTTCAGTAGTAGAGAAAGTGACTAAAGACCCAAATCCTAGTGTGTCAGAGTTCACAAGGGTCTCAAATGGACCCCGAGCAGTGCTCATACTAGGGAGGTCAGTAGTAAGAGCCTTGGTAGCCTTGGCTTTCAGCCGTCTAAGAATGAGAGGTTCAGAATAGCATAAATAAAGGAGAGTGGGCAATGGTTGAGGGACAGGAGTTGAGGGGATACACTTATAACTTAAGGTAGACATAGAAAAATTGAGCATACGAAGAAACTAATCAACAGGTCACAGGACTCAGAAGCAGGTTCAGTAGGGACTTAGAAGCAGGTTCAACACTTAACACATAGACAGTCACATATTGAAAGAGTTAAGGAAAAAACAAGTTTTTAGGATAGACAAAGATTATCATATATAGATGCATAATACTAAACAAGCTTAAGTAAGGCACTAACTTAGAGATTTGAAGCCTAAAGGTCTTAATTATGTCAAACATGGTATGGAAACACAAGATAATATGACCATCCTAAAGGTTTCAAAAAATCATTAAGGATATAAGACTAAGCAAAACAGAAACATGCTGTGAGGGAGCATATCATAGTTGATAGAAAAGATCTTAGCATAGATTAGAACACATTACATATGCAAGACTATCATTGCAAAGATTCAGAAACGAGTAAACTTCATGTCAAATAGCAAATATAGGCATTCCGGTATTGATACAATAGACTAATTAACTAAAGAAGGTCCAGGTTATGTCAAGGATTCATCCTAATATCATGAAATCGTTCAAAACATGATAGGGGAAAAAAGTCGAGGTGACTGTTCTAAAACCTCAAACAATAACTAAAGGGGTATTGGATCAAGTGACCATTCTGAGTGACAAAAATAGCAGAGAAACAAGTGACAGGTTATTACAAATGTGAGGCATTCACTACAGAGATTCAAGACAAAGCAGGTAAGCATATTCATGAACGCTCGGGCATCAATACACTAGCTAAACGAGCTTAGGAAGGTTTAGGTTATCCAAGTTAGACATATTCAATCTTAGAACTAGGAGCATTAGGAGAAATTAAATGCTAAAGAGACTTAAAACGAGTGTAACGTTAACAGAGTTGTGCGTAAAAGTAACCCAGAGATGCATTAAGCTATAGATTTCAAAAGTGAGAACACATGCAAATCAGAGATACATAAAAATGAAATTGCAAAAGGGTCAAGCGACTCACCAGTTAAACGGACAACAATAAAGAACAAAATATCCACAAGAGCCCAGGATCTCAACGCGTCAAAGTTCTGAAGAGCTTCAAAAGAACCCCAGGCAATGCTCGCACCAAGAGAAAGTTCGAACAATAGAATCTCATGGCCTTGGCTTTTAGCCGGCCAAGAACAAAGTACAGAGCAAGAGAATGACGGAATCACATAACAAAGTTCTAATTTTTAGTGAAAGTATATCGATTAAGGTTTGTCCTAAAGAGGAATGGGGAAGGGTTTATATAGTAGCAAAATTGGACGAATAAACAAGGAAATAAAGTAAATAAAACCTAAAATAAGGAAAGAAAGCATGCAAAATTGGTTCAGGTCAATTTAGGAGAGAAAACGGGTAAACCCTAGTTCAAGAGGGACAACACACATATCGACATAGATCTCACTGAATCAGACTCACATAGCATGGTACTGAGTGTATATAGACGAAATAATTCTTAGAATCAAGGGTTCAAGCCACTTTAGTCCGATATTAGAAGATCTCACTTGCCAAACTTAGGCAAGCACCTACGTAACACCACAAATGGACAATCAGTAGTGAGAGGAGACCAATAAGGTAAGTGAATCAGTGATTGATTCCATTTTAGAGCAGGATCTGGAGAGTTTGAGAGATGCGACGGCTAGGGTTCGTAGAAGAAGGGGGAACGTTCGAGAGAGTGTGATGGTGGCTGTAAAGTGATGAATAAGTCTCTAGGGTTTTGGTAGGGGGGGGGGATTTTAAAAAGGGACTTGGGCGGGTCATTTTAGAGGGGTCCAACCGGGTTGGTTTTGGAGTCATTGGGCTTAGGTCATTGGGCTAATTTGGTCTAAAAATTAGTTTAGATATTGGGCTACTATTTAAATACACCAAATTTATTAAAAATAATTTATAAAAATGATTAATAAATAAATAAAAATATTATTTATGCACTAAAATAATTAAATTTAACAATTCATTATTATAAAAATATAAAAATGCTATTTTGACGCAAATAATATAAATAAGGAGCATTTGTATATGAATATAGGCTATTATTGTAAAATTATGCAAATAGATTTAAAATGCTAATGCAATTATTTAAAAATAAAGTGAAAATATTATGAGACTATAGGGATGCAAAAATGATAATTTTGAATGATTAAGTCATCACAAATAATTTAGAGGAATAATTGCTAAATATTTATGTGATTTAAATGCAAGAAAATTAATTTTAAAGCTCTAAAATTGTAACAAACTATAGAAATGCTTGTGTAGATTTGTAAACTAAAAAAAATGATGTTTTGAAAGTATATATACTAGATAAAATATGAGGGACAAATTGGGTATCAACAACTGCTCCTCTTTATACGAGAATGATGAAAGAGTTGTCGAGTAAAGAAAATGATGAATAATTTTGGCCGAATTGTATGAGGGATGATGTGATTTGGAAAAAATAGGGGCCGAATCTTGGTTCCTGAGTTTCCTACATATTCCTGGTGTTACGGGAATCGGGCTGTGTGTAGTTCTGGATCCAACGGTGAATGAAACCGATGGAGTTGTTATAAGAACGACCGTATGTTTCAGAAATGGTTCTTTTGGGTAGGACAATATCGGATGAATTTATGTGGAGTCATCAATGTGAATTTAAAACGTTACGGATATGTCATGGAGCGAATATCTGAACGGTCATAGAGTAAAAGACGGGTAATTGATGGTGGTCTGTTACGTTTGAAACAATTGATGGATGTGAACGTTGTGAAAGGAAATTGGAGCGAAGATTGCTCCCGTTTGTAGAATAGTTACCTCCCAAATTACCTGCAAAACTTAATAAGGGATACGAGATTCGCAGACCATGAAATGATGTCCTCGGGCCATGAGGATGGTGCCTCTGGACCAGGACGCCTTTGAATAATGGTGTGAACTTTTGAGAGATCCTCAGTCCATGGAATGGTGTCTTTCGGCTATGAGGATGATGCCTTTGGATAAAATAGCGATATTTCAGCCCATGAAATGCAAAGATATGATATTTGGTCATATGCTAAGATAAGACAAGACAAGGCTTAGTCTTGTGTAAGATGAGGGTAGTGCTTAGCCCTAGGTGAATAGAGGATAATGCTAGGTCTTAGATGGCGTAGTGGAGATAGTATTTAATCTTATGCAAGGAAAAGACAATGCTTAGCCTTATGCCAAAAGGGAAGACAATGCTTAGACTTGTACAAGGGAAGACAGTGCTTAGCCTTATAGAATTAGGGAGGTAGTGCTTAGCCTCATGCAATTAGGGAGACGATGCTTAGCCTCATGCAAAGAGGAGACATCGATTAGTCTCATGCAGGGAAAGGCAGTGCTTAGCCTTATGCAATTAGGGAGGCGATGCTTAGCCTCATGCAAAGAGGAGACATCGATTAGTCTCATGCAGGGAAAGGCAGTGCTTAGCCTTATGCAATTAGGGAGGCAATGCTTAGCCTCATGCAAAGAGAAGACAATGCTTAGTCTCGTGCAGGGAAATACAGTGCTTAGCCTTATGGAATTAGGGAAGAAATTCTTAGCCTCATGCAAAGAGTAGACAATGCTTAGTCTCGTGCAGGGAAAGGTGTGAACAACTAATTTTTGCCCACACCCAAATTCTATACTATTTTAGTGTAAATATTTCTTTTAGGTCTAATTTTTGATATTTTAAACTTTTATCTTACTCTTAACAGGTTTTATTTGAATTTTTTTTATATATATTAAAAACTACTAAATGTATTTACCTTCTTAGAGTATAAGTTTTATTTCTACTGGTTAAAATAAAAAGAAAGTTTATATATATATATATATATATACTTTTAACTAGAATATTAATAAGTAATCCAGTGACTTTAATAATTTTCTTAGTGTCATTTAAATTCTAGCTTAAATATTTAATTTCTTTTTTCTTATATTTCTCTAATCTAAAATAGTTAATTAATT
>ML424234.1:657-24055 GCA_005239525.1 Nicotiana knightiana | reverse complement strand
TATATATATATATATATAGTTTCTTTTAACTAGAATATTAATAAGTAATCCAGTGACTTTAATAATTTTATTAGTGCCATTTAAATTCTAGCTTAAATATTTAATTTCTTTTCTCTTATATTTCTATAATCTAAAATAGTTAATTAATACTCTTACTAAAGCGTTGGTTCATCTTATACGTTATTACTCAAATATGTAGTAACGTTTTGAGTAATCTCTTTTAAAAATAAGTGATATTAGTATAAATAATTATTTTGATTTTATTATTTTAATATTTTATTAAGTAGTCTTGTTAATTGGTTTCTATATTTAAAAAAGATAAGAAAAATAAAGATTAAAGAAGATCTTTTCCTATCCACAACTAATTCCCTAAGAACACCCACGATCCCATTTTTTTTGCTAACTGCCCCACGTCCCTAATTCACTCACGCCTCACCCCATTCCCCCACTCCCTCACGTCAAAGTCCCAACCCTCATATCCCTGATCTTGCTTTTGAAATTCTTTGGCATGTGAGGGGAAAGAGGGAACTAGACTTCTACTTAAAGGAGAGTAGCTAACAGAGGGGGGAATCATCTTTTCTTGGCTAGTTTCAGCGTCGCAAGACAGAAAATAATTCCCTTTTTTTTTCATTGTAAAAACTTCATCTTCATAAGTTTTCCTTCTGGACCAAGATCTAGATACCATGCAAACACCATAGCTTCTGTAGCAGATCCCCACCGTAGCTCCATCCATTTCACCATTAATCACCAAAACCAACATCACCACCGTTGTCTTTTGCCGGAACAGATTCACTCACGTATGAAATCGGATAGAGTTGATTTGGCGTCTTATTCGAACTGAGTTCCGGTCCAAGTTCTTTCTCGTAGTTGACAAGTTGTCGCACTTTGAGTCGAACGACGAGGTTTTCGGTCCAGATTCCGTTGATGAAATTTCACTTCGGCTATATAATGTGTTATACAAATTCGCCTTTTGAATATTGAAGAAAGTTTATTGATTTGAGGTTGGTTCTTATTTTTTTTTTGTTTCTCTTTTCTTCAATTTTTATTAACCTACATGCCTATAAGTTATTGTTAGATATTTGCTGAGTTGATATGTTTCTGTCCGTTTAAGCTTTCAAATGAACGCATGACTAGTCTGTGTAAAGCTTATGGAATCTTGTTTAAATTGTTAAATATTGCCTTTTGGTTTTGTATGCTAAAAATTGGAATTCACGGGAGATTTTGCCATGCCATTCGGTTTATCACCTTTGTCTATGTTTATTAAGACTTCAGATTCTTTTTGTATGTTTCAAGCTTTTTTTTTTTTTTGTTGCTAACTACAATAATTGGATAAGATTTTATTTTTTTTTACTTAGAATTAAGGAATTTCCTTCGTATTAATAGGCTAGTGTTTGATCTTGAAAATAGTTGGGCCTTTGGTATTCATTTAAATATATAAACCATGGGTTAAATTAATTGGGCCACAATAAAACACTTATACCCAAATAGATAAGCTAGCCTATATCTCTTCCATAATAAATAATTGCAAATATTTTTCATAACTTAGTAAAGGAATTCACTGTAAATAATCCTAACTTACGAAATAAGCAATCCAAACGCTATAGGATGCTTCAGGCACGTCTTTGTTTAATTGAATTATCATAATTATGTATACGTTCGCGTGACATAATTACGGACCCCAAATTAAGACCGAAGTATGTGTCCGCGCAATTTTGGACCAAATAGTCTTGATATTAATAAAGTGTTATTAAAAGTGTACATGTTCACGTGACACAAGTACGTCATAAAAATGAATATTCGTAAAAAATACTTTAGGCGCGATTAATAATAAATTATCGTGATTGTGTACACGTTCGCGTGGCATAATTACGATTCCCAAATTTAATCAAGGTACGCGTCCGCGCGACTTTGGTCAAACTTTTCTTATATGATAAAGCATGATAAATTGTGTACACGTACGCGTGACATGATTGAGCGCTGATTTTCAAAATTAAACCAAGGTATACGTTCGCGTGACTTTTGGCCAAATAATTTTACTATTAAGGGATATTGACGATGTACACGTATGCGTTGCATGGTTTTTAACACGCTGAATAAAGATGAGTACATGTATGCGTGACTCGTCTTAGGATAATTTCTTAAATGCGGTAAAAGGTAAAAATATACCTAGGTCCTAAAAATGAGTAATTAAACAATTTAAGCCAAGTATGAATCACTAAGGGACCGTGCTAGAACCACGGAATTCGGGAGTGCCTAACACCTTCTCCCGGGTTAACAGAATTCCTTACCCGATTTTCTGGTTCGCAGACTTTAAACGGAGTCAAATTTCCTCGATTTGGGATTTAAAATAAATTGGTGATTTGGGACACCATAACAATTATCCCAAGTGGCGACTCTGAAAATAAATTAAATAATCCCAATTCGATTATGTCACTTTAATTGGAAAAACTCCCTTATACCAATCCTTTGGGGAAAGAGGAGGTGTGATAGCTCTGGCGACTCTGTTGGGGAAAAAAACCCAGAACTTCTGGTTCAGGGTTCAGAATTCGAGTTTGTAATGTGATTTATACTTGGATTTATTAATTTGATGTTATTATATTTTTTGTTGTTGGACCTTATGTGCTAATTGCCGCTTATTTACCGCTTTGATATTGTTTGAATTGTATTAAACTGTCTTCTTACGCCTCCCTTGAGTCTTCTGAATTTATGGTGCACACGTGCGCATGACCCACTTTTCTGTTAGAATTCATACCAATTAGAACGAGGTTGTGACTCAGTAACTAGGCCGGGTAAACTTTCGTGCTCTCGGTACGTTGCCCCCACCTCAGCTCGAGCTGTCCGCTTGGGTAAGCCAGGTCTTAAACACTGCCTTAGGATTTAAACCTAGAATAACATAGCCTCATGCCGATCCTTAGTAGGAACGTTTGTTTGCATCATGTGCATTTGACTTTAGGGACTCAACACATGGGTTGGGTCCGTCTAGGACAGATGTACCCGAAATAAAAGACCATCCTGATGCATCTTACATGCTACATGTGCATTTATTTGTTTCGGCTTGTTTGTTGACCGGTTATGAAAATAAGGACAACAAAAAAAAACCAAAAGTGAGATAGGATAGAAAATTCACCCGATTCTGAAAACCCTGGTATTTAAAAATACCTTGAACCTTTGCCAAAATTTTTGAAAAAAAAAGGAAAAAAGAAAAGGAAAATGTATTTCAAAAAAATAAAAATGAGTCAATATCATGTTTTTCCAATTATGTCAAAACTAACCGAACTACGCGGGTCTGATTCTCATCGGATGTGAGATACGTAGGCAAACCTCATTAGTTCTGGCCCTCAATTTTCAAAAATCCAAAAAAAAAAAAATTTAAAACAAAAATATTTTCTTTCATTTTAGAAATCTTTCATTCGAAAAGAAAAAAAAAGTTAGTTTATTTAATTTATTCCTGATCTTCCTGAACTACGTAATGGTGTTATTCATGCGGCGTCATGATACGTAGGCAATCCCCATCGGATGCTGTTACACCTCCTTTTTACTACCCGGAAGGGTATAAGGAGTTTTTTCGCTTTAAGTGACATTATTCGGATTTGGGGTTTATTATTATTTCAGAGTCGCCACCCAGATTTTTGACGATACTCCGGACACCGTTTTATTTTTTTGAAAATCCCAAACCGAGGAATTTTTGACTCTGTTTTGATTTGTCTGCGAACCAGAAATCCAAGTAAGGAATTCTGTTAACCCGGGAGAAGGTGTTAGGCATTCCCGAGTTCCGTAGTTCTAGCACGGTCGCTTAACTATTAATATTTGACCTGACTTATCTGATTATTTACGTATTTTAGCCTATTGTGCATTTAGCCTTTTTACTTTTAACCGCTTTTAGTGTTTATGAATTTATCTTGAAACAAGTCACGATGGCGTGCACTTGTTTGTTTTTGGACACATTGTAATTGCACCACATGAAATGCACCTGCAATTACAACATGTGATTTTTATTATTGTTTCGAGTTAGAGTCGGGGACATGAGTTGCCACACCCGAGTGTAGATTATATAGTCATGACTATGGTCATGAAGATTAAAAATGCCTATTTGAGGCGATATTCAATTATTCTCTAAGTTTGGAATATTTACCTAAATGAGGTATTTTAGCTTACGGGATGCGTATATAAATCATTTTTTGATATTTAATGGATTTATCTTGGGACAAGTCACGATGGCGTGCACTTGTTATTTTTGGACACATCACAACCGCATCACATGAAATGCACCTGCGATTTCTACGTGTGATTTTATTATTGTGGAAAAGTATCATAACCATGTCAATTATACTTGCCTCTATGCTTTATTTGAAGGTCAAATGACTAGTAGTAGATTGAGAAGGCATACTGGACCACACAAGGTACTTATCACGAATCTGATACAGCTAATAAGAAAATCACCTTCAGAATATAGATTATGAAATCGATAACATGTCTATGCAGACACTATAGTGATAATAGCTTCTATAAACAATGGGAAGAGGTTAGATTACGGCCTAAGTAGCTCCTAGCAGCTCGAACAAATAAAGTAAAGCGATTAACATGATAAATTCAATTTTCCCATTCTAGATGTCCAAATTCACGTTCAAAACAAAGAAAATGCTAATTTTCTTTGCCTATGCATAATGCTATATCATTCAGGCAATTACTATTTCCACACAAACATCCAAGACAAAACTTAATCACAGGGCTAACAATTACAGTAAGGTGAACATATATCAGATCATTCATATGAGAAAAATCGAGAAAATTAAAAGAGCAAGGAAAGAGTAAAGCTATGAGTTGAGTAAAGTACAAAATATACCTTAAAGAAAACTTTCTTTGATTAACAAGGAGAAAATCCAATTTTTTTACAACAACGATCAAATCCCGGCAACTCCAACTTATCTCAAAAAATGGACGCAACAATAACCTTAGATTGGAACCAACGAACGGAAACCTCGGATCTTGAAAAACTTCGTCATGGAAATGACTCTACTCCCTTGACTGAAACTCCCTTTTTAGATGATGTTCCGTCGCGGAGTGAGGAGGGTGGTGATTCGGCGGCGATTTTTGGCGATTTTGAGAGGTGAAGAAGATCAGTAGCTGCACCGGCGACGGGTTTTTCCGGCGAGTTGGGTGATTAGTTTGGAGGACATGAGATTGGGTTGTTCTTTTATTTTGTTCTATGTTTCTCAAAAAATCAAGAAGAAGAATGGAGCCGATGCTCCAGTAGCGGGGCACCGCCTTTTGTGTAAGGAGGGGGGTCCTCTTTTTTTGTCTAGCCCTCTTTTGTATCTAATTAGGTCTAGATTATATAGAGGAGGGGATTAGGGTTGTAATGTGGGGAATTTGGTTGGGCCTGGGATTTTGGGCCCTCAAATTAGGCCAATTTGAAATAAGGGCAAATTTTATCTTTCAAAAATAGTCATCTTACTACTAATTAAATTTCTTTTATCAAAACGACCTAATTAACATTTTTACTAATTAAATAAACTAATTGATTAAGATAATGTATATTTTTTGTGACTTTTTATATTAATCTATCAATAAAGGGTAATTAATTTCTAAAAATACGAATTAAACCTACGATTACATGAAATAAAAAATGTGATAATTTTTATGATTTTTTTATGATTTTAAAATATTAAATATGCATGAAATGCAACTAAATAAATAAAAGTTCCTAAAATTCATTAAAAGTTATTTTTTATTTATTTTTAGGAGTAATTTCCATGCCGGGCAAAAATTGGGTGTTCACAGCTGCCCCTCTTTGCTCGAGAACATGAAGGGTTTTCGGGCAAAGATAAAGTGATTAACCACGAGCAATTTTTGCCCGTTTGGTACTTCATTTGGAAGCATTTTGGAAAAGGTTTGATCGAACCTTGCTTTGGAGGTTGCCTACATATCCTCGGCTATAAAGGAATCAGGTCAGTGTAGTTCTGGAAGTTTTGGAGTGATGGAGTGATGAGTTCGAGAGTCGAGCGAGGTTCCGTCTAAGGCTCCAGTCCGCGGTCCCATTATTACATCAAAATCAAAAAGAAAAGACTAACTAAGCCTATCAGCTACGAGTTACAAGATTCCTATCTATGCGTCTTCTGAAGCTTGGTCTTGAGTCTTGATTGGTTCTTCATGCGGAATCTGATCTGAATCTTGATGCTTGTTGGCTGTAGGTGCTAGTTCATTCTTCTACAGCTTTTTCGGATCAAGAATGGACATACATAGCTTGTGACTTCAATCTGTCTCGAGCAGTCCACATCTTTTCCGATTTTGTACTTTAGGGTTCAACTCTTTTCTTTTCCTTTATTCTGAATTGAGACGTATTCTTTTGGTCGTCTCGAATCCATTGTCCTAAATAGTAACCTGCACAAAATCAAAACAAACGAACGAAATTTTCTGCCCCAATTTTCACTAGGAAAATTTCATGAGTTATTGCAAAGGAATCTATGCTACTTTATTATTGAAAGCAATAAAAGGTCGGGAATGGTGTACCCGGAGTTATTGTAGACTAGGGAGTGGATGCCCTATGCCCAAAGGTGAAATCAACTAGGGGTTGGAGATCCTATGTTGGAAGAGAATTGACAGGTTATGCTGTCGTCAAGAAAAAGATCACCAGGTTATGCCGGTGTCTGGGGAAGGATAAACGGGTTATGCTGTTGTCAAGAAAAGAGATCACCATGGTATGCTGGTGTCTAGAAAGGTCAACAGGTTATGCTGCTGCCGCAAAAATGAGATCACTGGGTTATGTCAGTGTCTGCAAATGATCAACGGGTTATGCCGTTGTCAGGAAAAGAAGAGATCACCAGGTTATGCTGGTGTCTGGAAAGGTCAACAGGTTATGCTGTTGCCTGGGGAAAAGAGATCACTAGGTTATGCCAGTGTCTGGAGAAGAAAAGATCACCAGGTTATGCTGGTGTCTGGAAAGGTCAACAGTTTATGCTGTTGCCTGGGAGGATCACTAGGTTATGCCAGTGTCTGAAGATGATCAACAGGTTATGCTGTTGTCAAGAAAAGGATAGATCACCAGGTTATACTAGTGTTTGGGAAGGTCAACATGTTATGCTGTTTCCTGGAAGAAGAGATCACTGGGTTACGCCGGTATCTGGAAAAGATCACCAGGTTATGCTGGTGTTTGGAAAGGTCAACAGGTTATGCTGTTTCCAGGAAAAGAGACCACCGGGTTATGCTGTTGCCAGGAAAAGATCAACAGGTTATGCTGTTGCCAGGAAAAGATCACCAGGTTATGCTAGTGTCTTCTAGGGAGTGGGAACCCTATGTTGACATCAACTAAGGAATGGAATATCCTAGGTTGGAAAAACGACTAGGGAGTGGAGTCCCTATGTCTAAAAATAAAATCAACTAGGGAATGGAGACCCTATGTTGGAAAAGGAGACTACTGAATTGTGTACCTACGCTAAAATGAATCAAGAAGGATTTTTTTTTTTTTTGTATCTTAGGAGAAAGATTCATCAGACTAAGATTTCTGTCCTAGGAGAAAGATTCATCAGACTAGGTTTTTTTATTATCTTTGGAGAAAGATTCATCGGACTAAGATTTCTTTATCCTAGGAGAAAATTCATCAGACTAAGTGTTTTTATTATCTTAGGAGAAAAAATCATCAGACTAAGATTTTGATCCTAGGAGAAAGTTCATCAGACTAGGTCTTCTATCTTAGGAGAAAGATTCATCGGACTAGGTGCTTTTATTATCTTAGGAGAAAGATTCATCAGACTAAGATTTCTTGTCCTAGGAGAAAATTCATCAGACTAGGTGTTCTTATCTTAGGAGAAAAATTCATCAGACTAAGATTTTGATCCTAGGACAAAATTCATCAGATTAGGTGCTTTTATTATCTTAGGAGAAAGATTCATCAGACTAAGATTTCTTGTCCTAGGAGAAAATTCATCAGACTAGGTCTTCTATCTTAGGAGAAAAAATTCATCAGACTAAGATTTTTATTGGGAGGAAAATTCATCAGACTAGGACTTTTTATCCTAGGAGGAAAAATGTGAAGAGTGATGGCGACATTTTATGTACACTAGCAGGACAAATAAAGGTAAAGATTTGAGAAACTTCCCTCTTTCGGCTCTTCTCTTCTTTTTTTTTGAACCACTTCCGTTGCACTGCTTTGTTCCTGTTTCAAACAAAGAAAATTTTGTCAGTTTTAAAAAGTGGTGGTCGGTTTGTGGCCTTGAGTCCTAGGCAGCTTGGCTTTTGCTCAATCAGCCTGAGTCAGTTTCAAGAGACTTTTTTTCTCTGCATCAACCCTGATTGTTTCACATCCAGTACCATTTGTATTTGTGACTAAGTCAGCCTTATCCCAACAGGAGATCTTTACTTAGGCGACCTTTTCTAATAACTTGATTGGCTTCTTGCCTTTTGGAGCAATTTAATTGTCAGAGGGAATCACCAGTTATCTTTGCTTGCGCCAAGTAGGCTGACAAGGGTCTTTTGGGGGGAAGCCTCTGCATAAATCCTCAATGCATATTGAATTGCTGGCCAAATTCACTTTTGTGCAACTGAAAAGCTGATAGCAGATTTTGAAATCTTTTCTTGCTTGTTTTGACAAGGACTGACTCAGAGTGAAGGAAACAATGATTCAAAGAAGCAAGTATTAACAAGTAATGCCCCTATCGGAAGGACAGAAGGAAGAGAGTTTTTTTTTCTTTTCTTTTTCTTTTGCGGTAACTAACCTTAGTGATCATGACATGCATTTTGGACTTTTACGGCCTGATCTATCAAACCGGTCTAATCTTTCTTTTTACCATTCTTATGACCTTTGAATTCGGGCTTGTTCGTGCCAATTCTTCGCATCAGCTTCACGACTCACTTTCGGCCAGTGGTGCCCCGAGGGGTTTTCACCAACAAGCCTCTCTCATTTATTTTCTCTACTTACCATCGCCTTACAGTGCCCGTGAGGGTTTTCACTGGTAAGACTCTCTCATTTTCTTTTTCTTATTCTTTTTCCTTTTTCTTTTGTGAGCAACTTGACAGTGTTCTATATCGTGGGACAACCGTTGCTCATTGCACGCTTCTCTTGGCATTCTTGAAGGCATATTAGGAGGTCTTTATTTGGAAGGGTTTGTTGGATAGGTTTGGAAAGAAAAGTCGGCATGGAGGATCAAAGTAGACTCAAAATGAAGGGTTGTAGGCTTACAACTCTTGCAATCGACTCTTTTAAAAGCGAAATAAAATCTTTGTCCCAATTTCAAATATTGGGGATTTTTGGATTTTTTTACTTTTTTTTTGAATTCTTATTTAGTTGGACCGAACCGTGTAAGGCTGCCTACATATCCTCCATTTTTTAGGAATCAGGTCTAACGTAGTTCAAATATCTGATCTAACTATTTTTCATCTTTATTTCTTTTCTCATGTTTTTCTTTCTTTCTCTTTTTTTTCTTTTCATTTTTCTTTCTTTCTACTTTTTTTTTTTTTTTTTTTTTTTTTCAAAACAAATTTCCCAAGCTTTTATTTTCTGAGGGCACGGACCTTTGACTGTTCTTTTGTTCTTTTTCCTTTTACCTGACTTTCTAAGAATTGCCCCAGTTTGTACTCTTGGGACATGAACCATTCTTTTCATTTTTTTTTTACTTTTAACTTTAAACTTGATTCCAAAAGAGGGTGGTCAAAGAAAACTGACACCAGCTCAAAAGGGGTAGAGAAGGGTATAAAGTGTTTAGATAGAAGAAAAAGGTTCTTCCAGCCTCGAGAACGCCAAAACATATTATCTTTTTGCGATCATAGCGTTGATGAACATGTCTATCTTCTTGGTGTGTCGCGGTCGAAAGACACTTTCTATCCTTTAATGTCAAACTTTCAACCAAGCCTCAATTGATTAAACATCCTCAAGCCGATCTTCACAATGATTTGAAGGTCAATTTTACTCGACCTTAATTCCAAAGTGTTTTAACTCTTTATTCATCCTCAAAAGTGTCTCTTTCTCACTTATCTAATTCAAGACTAAATCAATTTTTTTTTAAATCTGGCCAAAATTTCCGCATGCATGTCATATCACTAAAACTAGCGAGAAAGGAACTAAGCATGGAATGACACAAAAGGACAAATTGTATTTCATTGAGTTAAGGTTGGAAGGGCTTAACAACAAGACAAACAACCTAAAATCCGAGTTACAACCCTAGAATAACTCGGATAATGAAAATAACAATAAAACAGACAAACTAAACTCACACAAACAGAAAAGAGGGATAGAAGGGTTTGACTCAATAAAACAAATAAAATCTGGATCACAACCCTGAAATAATCCAAATAATAGAAAAAACATCAAAATAAGCTACCATTATTCCATCCTAGTAAGGAGGGAATGGCGTTTTAATTGCTAAGCTTGACATTTAGCCACAAATTTACTCATCACAATCAGCAAAGCTTTCTCCAATTTCAAAATCATTAACTTCAGTCAACAAGTTCCCGAGAGGATTCTCATACTCCCTGTCACCACGCATCATCCCCACAAAGTGTGAACCATCATGTGTAGGTAAATGATTCTGCATGATATTCTGGGTGTCACTGTCTATGATCACAATAAGATTTTCCTGGATCATCCTTTCTATTTCTCTTTTCAAATCCCGACAGCTTTCAACATCGTGCCCCTGGGCATTGGAATGGTATTCACACCTTTTAGAAGGGTCAAAGCTTCTTGCACGTGGGTCCACATGATTTGGAGGAATAGGTGCAATCATGTCATAATGCTTTAATTTCTCAAACAAGCTTGCATAAGACTCTCCTATTGGTGTAATATTATCTTTCAACCTTTGTTCCCCTCTATATCCCTTGCTTGGATGCGGGTTGTAGGGCACTTGAAAATTTTGTGGAGGATGGAGGAGATTTTCCGATGCTGGTGCTCGCTTTCTGGGGTGTCTTGGTGACTGGACAACATACTCAGGTGGAGCAAGAGTGTATTGGGGGTTTTGAGGTGGATAGTAGTGCTCAGGGGAATCATCGAAAAACAGACGAGGCTGGTCATACCTTTGAGATGTTTCCCTAGGACCTCTTCTTGACCCTGATATCATCATGATTTCTTCATCCTTCTCATTCATGTCACTCAAATTACCAGATTCAATTTGGATAGCCTGAGTTGCGGATTTTAGAGCTGATTGACTTATAATTTTGCCTATCTTAAGGCCATTCTCAACCATTTCTCCCATTTTGATTGCTTCCGAGAAGGATTTGCCAACTACGGACATCATGTTTTGAAAATAATCTGGCTCTTGAGCCTTAAAGAAGACATTGATTAGATCTTGGTCATCCATGGGTGGCTTAACTCTAGCTGCTTGCTCTCTCCATTTAATGGCATATTCCCTGAAACTTTCAGTTGGTTTCTTCTTTAGGTTTGAAAAGAAATTGCGGTCCGGGGTAATGTCGATATTGTATTGAAACTGTTTGAAAAAGGCCTGGGCCATGTCATCCCAGACATACCAACGAGATGTGTCTTGATCAGTAAACCCTTCAGAGGTTACCCCCGTAAGGCTTTCCCCAAAATAAGCCATTAGCAATTTTCATTTCTTCCTGCACCTCTTAGCTGATTGCAATACCTTTTCAAGTGGGCTATGGGGTCTCCATGTCCATCATACTTTTCAAATTTGGGAGTCTTGAAACCAAGTTGCAAACGAACATTGGGGAACATACATAGATCCTTGAAGGCAATACTCTTCTGACCTACCAACCCTTGCATGTTTTTCAACTGTCGTTCTAAGCTATTCACTCTTTGGGTCATTTCTTCCTGTGCCATCTTTCGGGAAGGCTTCTCAATCTTTGCAGGAAGATCAAATAAGTACGAGTGGTATTGTTCTTTCTGGGTAGAAAATTGTGACTCATGAGGTTTCCTCTGCACCACCGTCGGCTGTGAGACAGTGAAGACAAGCATAACAACAACGGTTGTCTGATTGGTTGTCAATGGAAAACTTTGAGAGCATGCAACTGGAGTTCCAGCTGTGGTCGTACAGCTAGGATAAAGACTGAACCCAGGTGGATAGGATTGATCAGAAAATGAGACCGGAATGGTAGTTGTCGAGATGGGTGTGAATTCTGGGAAACCCTGAACAGAGAAAGGCGGTCCTTGGCCATTGGCCCATGCTTGACACGTTTCAGCCATTTTCTGTTTCAGTATTCTATTTTCCTCAACAACAGTAGACTCTTGTTGAACCCTCTGACCCTGAGTCTCACGACTGCTCGTAACAGCTTCGATGTCAGTTGTCATTTTCCCCTTGAATTTTGTGTTGTCAGCTTACCACAAACCGACCACCTCAAACTTTCATCACAATTCAGAACAAAAGACACGTTAGAGTGGACTCAGTCGGTCCTTATTATCATCATTCTTCTTTAGATTTTTTTTTCTTTTGAAATCATTTGATCGAACCTGATGTGGGTTGCCTACGTATCATGACGCCGCATGAATCGGATCTTGCATAGTTCAGGAAGATCAGGAATAAAGGAAACAAACTAACTCTTTTTTCGAATTATGAATTTTTTCGCTTTCAATTTTAGAAAGAAAGACTTATAAAGAAGAAAGAAAATATTTTTGGATTTAGATTTGTTGGTTGTTTTTTTTTTTTTTTTTGAGAATTTTTGAAAAGAAAGACTTCTAAAGAAGAAAGAATTTTTTTTTTTTTGAATTTCGAAGAAAAATTTCTAAAGAAGAAAAGAAATATTTTTGGATTGTTTGGAGTTTTATTTGAATTTATGAAAGAAATAATTCTAAGAAAAAGAAAATATTTTTGAAGCTTGAATTTTCTTTTTGATTTTCGAAAGAAGAATGAAAATCTTTTTGGATTTTTGATTATCTTTTTTTATTTTGTTTTGTTTTTCGAAATTTTTAAAGAAAGACTTCTAAAGAAGAAAATATTTTTTTGAATTTTTGGGAAAAAGACTTCTAAAAAAAGGTAGAAAATATTATTTTTTTTTTAATATTGATTTCATTTTTTTTTGAATGAAAGACTTATTAAGATGAAAGAAAATATTTTTGGTTTTAAAATTTTTTATTTTGGATTTTCTAAAGAAAGACTTCTAAAAAGGAATTAAAGAATTTTTTTTTTCTGGATTTTTTAAAATTAGGGGCCCAAAAAAGACTTTCCAAAGAAGGAAGTAAAGGAAAATGTTTTTTTTTGGATTTTTGAAAATTTGGGGAAAATAAAAAGGTAGAAAAATATTTTTTTGGAGATTTTTTTTTAAAAATTGGGGGTCGGAATCGATAGGTTTGCCTACATATCTCACATCTGGTAAGAATCAGACCCGCGTAGTTCTGTCAGTTTTGACGGACCGGGAAAACATGACTTTTGAAAACATTCACTTATTTTCTTTCTCTTTTGTTTTCTTCGGGAGAGTTTCAGCATTTTTCAAATACCTAACTCTCACTCCTGTGTTTTTTTTTTGATTTTCCTTTCTTATTTTTTTCTTTCCCTATTTCAGAAGCCAGTCAAACATGCAAGCCGAAATAAATAAATACGCAAGTAGCACGTAAGATGCATCAGGATGGTCTTTTAAATTGGGTACACCTGTCCTAGACGGACTCAACCCCTGTGTTGAGTCCCCAAAGTCAAATGCACATGATGCAAACAAACGTTCCTACTAGGGATCCAGTATGAGCCTATGTTATTCTAAGTTTAAATCATGGGGTTTATTGTTCTAGATCTGGCTTACTTGAGCGGACAACTCGAGCCGGGGGAGGGGGGAGGGGCGTACCGGGAATACAGAAGCTTCACCAGCTTTGTAACTTTTTCGAACCTCATTCTAAAATTTTGATATGACTCTAACAGAAAAGAAGTCACACGAAGAGTACACTTCCCAGATGATTTAGAAGACTCAGAGAGAAGAGGGTTTCGACACAATTTATATATAGTTCAGATAATATCAAAGCGGTAAAAAGCGGCATTTAGCACATTAGGTTCAAATATGTAAAATTAGATAATAAAGCCAAATATAACAGTTATTCTAAGCTCGAATTCTGAACCCTGAACCAGAGATTCTGGGTTCGATCCCCAGCAGAGTCGCCAGAGCTGTCACACCTCCTTTTTATTACCCGGAAGGGTATAAGGGAGTTTTTTCACTTTAAGTGACATTATTCGGATTTGGGATTTATTATTATTTCAGAGTCGCCACCCGGATTTTTGACGATGCTCTGGGACACCGTTTTATTTTTTTGAAAATCCCAAACCGGGGAGTTTTTGACTCTGTTTTGATTTGTCTGCGAAACCAGAAATCCAAGTAAGGAATTTTGTTAACCCGGGAGAAGGTGTTAGGCATTCCCGAGTTTCGTGGTTCTAGCACGGTCGCTTAACTATTAGTATTTGGCCTGACTTATCTGATTATTTACGTATTTTAGCCTATTGTGCATTTAGCTTTTTTACTTTTAACCACTTTTAGTATTTATGGATTTATCTTGAAACAAGTCACGATGGCGTGCACTTGTTTGTTTTTGGACACATTGTAATTGCGCCACATGAAATGCACCCGCAATCACAACATGTGATTTTTATTATTGTTTCGAGTTAGAGTCGGGGACATGAGTTGCCACACCCGAGTGTAGATTATATAGTCATGACTATGGTCATGAAGATTAAAAATGCCCATTTGAGGCGATATTCAATTATTCTCTAAGTTTTGGAATATTTACGTAAAAGAGGTATTTTAGCTTACGGGATGTGTATATAAATCATTTTTTTGATATTTTATGAATTTATCTTGAGACAAGTCACGATGGCGTGCACTTGTTATTTTTGGACACATCACAACTGCGTCACATGAAATGCACCCGCGATTGCTATGTGTAATTTTATTATTGTGGAAAAGTATCATAACCATGTCAATTTAACTTGCCTCTATGCTTTATTTGGAGGTCAAATGATTAGTAGTAGATTGAGAAGGCATACTGGACCACGAAAGGTACTTATCACGAATCTGATACAGCTAATAAGAAAATCACCTTCAGAATATAGATTATGAAATTGCTAACATGTCTATGCAGACATTATAGTGGTAATAGCTTCTATAAACAATGGGAAGAGGTTAGATTATGGCCTAAGCAGCTCCTAGCGGCTCGAACAAATAAAGTAAAGCAATTAACATGATAAATTCAATTTTCCTATTCTAGATGTCCAAATTCACGTTCAAAACAAAGAAAATGCTAATTTTCTTTGCCTATGCATAATGTTATATCATTCAGTTAATTACTATTTCCACACAAACATCCAAGACAAAACTTAATCACATGGCTAACAATTACAGTAAGGTGAACATAAATCAGACCATTCATATGAGAAAAATCGAAAAAATGAAAAGAGCAAGGAAAGAGTAAAGCTATGAGTTGAATAAAGTACAAAATATACCTTAAAGAAAACTTTCTTTGATTAACAAGGATAAACTCCAATTTGTTTACAGCAACGATCAAATCCCAACAGCTCGAACTTATCGGAAAAAATGGACGCAACAATAACCTTAGATTGGAACCAACGAACGGCAACCTCAGATCTCGAAAAACTTCGTCCTGGCAATGACTCTACTCCCTCGACTGAAACTCCCTTTTTAGCTGATGTTCCGTCGCGGAGTGAGGAGGGTGGTGGTTCGGCGGTGATTTTTGGCGATTTTGAGAGGTGAAGAAAATCAGTAGCGGCAGATGCAGTGAAGGAGACGGCCGACGACAGGGTTTTTCGGAGAGTTGGGTGCTTATTTTGGAGGAGATGAGATTGGGGTGTTCTTTTATTTTGTTTTTTGTTTCTCAAAAAATCAAGAAGACGAATGGAGCCGATGCTCCAGTAGAGGGGCGCCGCCTTTTGTGTAAGGAGGGGGAGGGGTCCTCTTTTTTGTGTGTAGCCCTCTTTTGTATCTAATTAGGTCTAGATTATATAGAGAAGAGGATTAGGGTTGTAATATGGGGAATTTGGTTGGGCCTGGGATTTTGGACCCTAAAATTAGGCAATTTGAAACAAGGGCAAATTTTATCTTTCAAAAATAGTCATCTTACTACTAATTAAATTTCTTTTATCAAAACGACCTAATTAAAATTTTAACTAATTAAATAAACTAATTGATTAAGATAATGTATATTTTTTGTGACTTTTTATATTAATCTATCAATTAAAGGGTAATTAATTTCTCAAAATGCGAATTAAACCTAAGATTACATGAAATGAAAAATGTGACAATTTTTATGATTTTTTTATGATTTTAAAATATTAAACATGCATGAAATGAAACTAAATAAAGAAAAGTTCCTAAAATTCATTAAAAGTTATTTTTTGAGTATTTTTAGGTGTAATTTTCATGCGGGGAAAAATTGGGTGTTCACAGATGCAATCATAACCATAATTAATTTTAAAAAAAAAGTATTTTATAAATAAAAAAGAGAGAGAGAGAGAGAAAAAGAAAAGAGAACGCTAAATTCAAGATGAAAATAAACCAATAAGCCGGGATGAAGCATGAAGCCTGTCAAACTCATTCTAGAAATGAAAATGGCATTAGGTGCATGACATACAATGTGTGATTAATATCTGCAAAATGCCTAACTCTAACACGTTTGTTGTTTGTCATTTTTAAGTTAAGTTAAACAGAGGTGGTTGGTAAACTGGCGACTCGCCCTTACAACACGAGATCAAAAGGAAAAAGTAACATGGCAAACAACAGTGAGAATGAGTCAGATAATGATGATGTCCATGGACAATTGGTCGAACAAGGTACGGGACTGGTTGAAGAAGTAAGAGTGTTGAAGCAACAATTGGCAGAGATGTACCAAGCTTGGGTGAATGGACAAGCACCGGCCCCACTACCCATAGGGTCTTCGGACAATCTTCATAGTGTGTCAGTTGCAAGTCAAGTACCCTTGTCCATAACAAGTAACCCATTGTACCAACCTGGACCGGATTCAGTCCGAGCATTAACCTTCCCACTATCCCCAGTACCTCTATTCCATGTCCTCGAACTGCACCCTTCATAAATGACCCACCTACTGTACCCATTGTCCATACCTTCACTGTCCTTCAACCGACTCTTTCTCAAAAGTCCAACAATGATCCACAACTTAATGCTCATGATGCCCAACATTACTCTCCAAAACTGACATTCAAGGTTCCAGATTCACACAGGAATACTCCTCCGAACATGTTCCCAGTTGAGATCGAAAAGCCTGACAAGAATATGGAACAAGAGGAAATGACTAGAAAAATAAGGAGCTTGGAACAAACCATAAGAAACATACATGGTTTGGGAGGCCACAAGAGTGTTTCATTTAACGATCTATGCATATTCCCTCATGTCTATTTGCCACCCGGTTTCAAGACCCCCAAGTTTGACAAGTACGACGGGCGAGTGATCCCGTTGCCCATTTGAAGAGGTATTGTAAACCAATTAAGGGGAGCAGGAGGAAAAGAAGAATTACTCATGGATTATTTTGGGGAAAGTTTGACAGGAATTGCTTCAGAATGGTTCATTGATCAAGACATCTCTCACTGGCATATTTGGAACGACATGGCTCAAGATTTTGTCCAACAGTTTCAGTACAATATTGATATAGTGCCAGACCATTCCTCTCTCGTCAACATAAAGAAGAAACCAACAGAAAGTTTCAGAGAATATGCAATCAAGTGGAGAGAGCAGGCTGCTAGGGTCAAACCACCAATGAAAGAGGTAGAAATGATTTACTATTTTCTCCAAGCTCAAGATCCTAATTACCTCCATTATATTTTAGCCGCCATTGGTAAGCCTTTTGCTGAGGCGATTAAGATTGGGGAAATAGCTGAGAATGGCATAAAGTCGGGAAAAATTGTGAGTCAGGCAGCCCTTAAGGCGACCACACGAGCAATTCAAAGCGGGTCAGGCAGTTTCGGAAATCGGAAAAAGAAGGAGGAAGTATCCATGATGGTATCTGGGTTTGGGGGAGTCCAAAGAGGGATAATTCCTTCTTATGTGCAATTCCAACAAGGACAGTCCAATTCTCCTCAACATTACTATCCACCTCAGGGTCCCCGGTACAGTTCCCCCACAACAATATACAATGTTTAATGCTCAGGCTTATGCTAGGCATCCCAATCACCAACAATGGAGGGCACCGATTCCTCAAGGCTCCCGTCAACTTCAGCCGAATTTTTAGGCACCATATAATCCTCGTCCCCGACAGGAATATATGAGAGAACAGGAGCCAAAGAAAGAGTTCACCCCAATTGGAGAATCATATACAAGCCTGTTTCGAAAGTTGATGCAGCTGAAGTTGATTGAACCTGTCATGCCACGTAATGTGAATCCAAATTCAAAAGGTTTTGACTCCAATGCGAGATGTGAGTATCACTCTAACACCCAAGGTCATAGTACCAAAACTTGTTTGACATTAAAGAAAGCCATTGAAAATTTGATTGAAGCAAAGGCAATTGTGGTGACAAACAATGAGGATACTCCTAATATCACAAACAATCCACTCCCAACTCATGATAATGCACATTTTATTGGGATGATTTGTGATGATCGGGATTATAAACAGTTTGGCAAGATAGAGATGGCTATTGGAACCATAGGGAAAGAACCAAAAGTGATATTAAGCCCGCCGCATTTGGCACCGTTGATTTGAAAGGTTCAAGTTCAAGTTTAAACTTGGCAGGTTCTGGAAAAATGATTCTCTATGTTCCTAGATGCATAAAAAAGGTTGAGGTTCAATTGGGTGGGCCAAAACTTTACATCCCCGGGGACGTTCAAAAGATCATTCCGAATAATGGTTTGAGAAATATAACAGAGCCGGTTGTGATCCGACCTGCTACATAACTCCTAGTGACAAACACAAAAGCTATTCCCTGGAATTATAACAAGACTGTCATGACATACAAAGGAAAATAGATAGTCGAAGAAGTAGATAAAGTGGGGGGCTTGACCCGCTCTGGAAGCTGCTACTCACTAGAGGAATTGAGAAAAGCTAAGCAAGCCAGGGAAAGTCACTTGCCAGTGAAAGAACCAGTTGCAGAAAAAGAAGCGGAGGAATTCCTTAAGAAGATGAAAATGCAAGACTACTCAATCATTGATCAACTAAGGAAAACCCCTGCTCAGATATCTTTGTTATCTCTGCTTTTGCACTAAGAAGAACATCGCCGTGTGTTGATCAAAACTTTGAACGAGGCATATGTCTCAGAAAAGACAACGGTGAATCAACTAGAAAAAATGGCTGAAAGATTCTTTGAAGTGAATAAGATTTCTTTTAGCAATGATGATTTGCCTGAGGAAGGGGCTGGGCACAATAAATCTTTGCATCTTATGGTCAAGTGTGAAGGTCACTACGTAAAAGGAGTCATGATTGACGGAGGCTCAAGTGTAGATGTATGCCCTCTTTCTACTCTACAAGAGCTGAACATTGACACTAACAGAACTCGAACTAGTAATGTCAGCATCAGAGCTTTTGATGGTTCAAGAAGAAACAATATTGGGAAAATCGAACTCACCATGACAATCGGCCCGATTGATTTTAACATTGTTTTTCAAGTATTGGATATGAAAATTTCCTATAATTTTCTTCTAGGAAGGCCATGGATCCATATGTCCAGAGCTGTTCCATCCACCCTACATCAAATGGTCAAATTCGAGTATGATAGGCAATAAATTGTATTCATGGGGAAGACGACTTATCAGTCTATAAAGACACGTCCATTCCATGTATCGAGGCCAATGAAGGAGGTGAATCGATCATATATCAAACGTTTGAGGTGATTGAGGTAGACTAAGTGGAAGAAGGAAAGCCAATTCTGCATCCCCGTCTGTCAGCCACATCTATGATGGTAGCTTCGCTGATGTTAAGGAACGACTATGAACCAGGAAAAGGATTAGGATCCTCTCTGTAGGGAAGTGTGAACCCTGTTGCTCCATTTTTGAAGAAAGATACCTTTGGTTTGGGTTTTAAACCAACATCAACTGACATAGACAGAGCGAAGGCCCGCAAAAAGAATGGTTGGAATTTGTCCAAACCAATCTCTCACATTGCATACTCCTTTGTCAAGCCACAATTCGAATAAGTCAAAAATCTTTCTACTCAGGATGACATTGATGGAGTTTGCCAGGGTCTTAAGGAGATGTTCTATGATATCAATATGGTTCAAGTTGGTGAGGGCCTTAGCCGTGCAAGTGTTCAGCTGATTGGTCCAGATACCTCGCTCAATAACTGGGAAGAAACTCCTCTTCCCATCAAGAAGGAGTCTTGGTAGTCTGTTTTGCTGCTTTTTCTGTATTTGGATTATTTTAAGAGTTGTAATCTAGATATTTTAGTTTAATTGCTTTACTTTGATGTTAATCCTTCTATCCTTTCAAATTCAATGAAATGAAGTTCCAGTTTCATAGTAAAATTCTGTCTTTTCATTTCCCTAATTTTTGTTAATTTCTTATCATTTTCAGTTTCGTTAATGCTGGCTTAAAAAACATGACATGCACGCGAATTCATGCCCAGGTCTTAAAAAGCTGTCTGATCTCGAAATAATGAATCAAAAAGTTGAGTATGATGAGGATGAGGCTTTTAAGGAAATAAAAAGGGAATTGGATCAATTTGAGAGTAAGCCTAAGCCTAACTTAAATGAAACTGAGACAATTAACCTGGGATGTCCTGAAGAAACCAGAGAAACAAAAATAAGCATTCATACTGAACAAAAGACGAGAGGTGACATAATTCAAGTTTTGTTTCGAGTATAGAGATGTATTTGCTTGGTCGTATGATGGCATGCTGGGTTTGAGTGTCGATTTAGTGGTTCATAAGCTTCCCACATATCCTAATTTTCCACCAATCCAGCANCAGAGTTTGTGTTGACTATAGGGATTTAAACAAAGCAAGTCCAAAAGACAATTTTCCCTTACCCAACATTCATATCCTTGTTGACAATTGTGCTGAACATGAGATCCAATCTTTTGTGGATTATTATGCCAGATATCACCAAATTCTGATGGATGAAGAGAATGCAGAAAAGACTGCCTTCACAACTTCATGGGGAACTTATTGTTATAAGGTCATGCCATTTGGTTTGAAGAATGCAGGGGCAACTTACATGAGGGACATGACTACCATATTCCATGACATGATGCACAAAGATATTGAAGTGTATTTTGATGATGTGATCATTAAGTCCAGAACACGAGATGACCACGTGCAAGACTTGAAAAAGTTGTTTGAAAGGCTACGAAGGTACAATCTCAAACTCAATCTAGCCAAATCTGCATTTGGAGTTCCTTCTGGGAAGCTTTTGGGCTTTATAGTTAGTCGAAGGGGCATTGAGTTGGATCCCTCAAAGATAAAGACTATTCGAGAGCTTCCTTCCCCAAAGAATAAAAAAGAAGTCATGAGTTTACTCGGGAGGTTGAACTACATCAGCAGGTTCATTGCGCAGCTTACAACCACATGTGAGCCTATTTTCAAGTTGTTGAAAAAGAACGCCGCTATCAAGTGGACAGATGAGTGCCAAGAAGCTTTTGATAAGATCAAAGAATATTTGTCAAATCCCCCTATTTTGGTTCTACCGGAACCTGGTAGGTCTCTGTTTTTATATCTGTCAGTAATGGATAGTTCCTTTGGTTGTGTTCTGGTTCAACATGATGCCACAAGCAAAAAGGAACAACCAATCTATTATTTGAGCAAAAAGTCCACCACTTATGAGGCCAAATATACTCTTTTGGAAAGAACATGTTGTGCCTTAACCTGGGTCACTCAGAAGCTTAGGCATTATCCTTTGGCCTATACGACTTACCTCATATCCTGAATGGATCCCCTGAAATACATCTTTCAGAAGCCGATGCCAACTGGTAGATTGGCAAAATGGAAAATCCTGCTCATAGAGTTTGATATTGTTTATGTCACTCGTACTGCCATGAAGGTACAAGCTTTGGCTGATCATCTGGAAGAAAACCCGATTGATGATGGATATGAATCTTTGAACACATATTTCCCAAATGAAGAGGTTAATTTAATTGAAGAAGTTGTCCAAGATGACAGTCAAACTTGGAAACTATACTTTGATGGGGCTGTCAACATCAAAGGCATAGGGATTGGGGCAATAATTCTTGTATCACCTACTGGGCAACATTACCCTACCACGGCGCAACTTTGTTTCTTCTGTACAAACAACACGGCAAAATATGAATCTTGCATCATGGGTCTGAACATGGCAATAAACCTAAATGTGCATGAACTGCTGGTGATGGGAGATTCAGATTTACTTATTCGGCAGGCTCAAGGTGATTGGGAGACTCAAGATACCAAGCTCATTCCATATAGACAATGTGTGGAAAATCTTAGCAAAAGGTTCAAGTCTATCGAGTTCAGGTACATTCCCAGGTTTCACAATGAATTGGCTGATGCCTTAGCCACCCTGGCCTCAATGCTTCCATATCCGGGTAATACTCACATTGACCCATTGGAAATTCAAATTCGGGATCAACATGGTTATTGCAATACAATTAAAGTAGAACCAGATGGTGAACCATGGTTCCATGATATTAAACAGTATCTGAAAACAAGAGAATATCCGGAACATGCTAATGGGGATCAAAAGAGATTTATTAGGCGACTCTCTAATGGTTTCTTTTTGAGTGGGGAAATCCTATACAAAAGAACTCCAGATTTGAATTTGTTGAGATATGTGGATGCCAAAGAAGCTGAAATGATTATGAATGAGGTGCATTCGGTAGTTTGTGGTCCGCACATGAATGGGTATGTTCTAGCAAAGAAAATCCTTCGGGCAGGATATTATAGGCTTACTATGGAGCGAGACTGCTTTTGTTTTGTTCGCAAGTGCCACCAGTTTCAGATTCACAGTGATTTGATTCACTCGCCTCCTTCAGAGTTATATCCTATGTCGGCTCCTTGACCTTTTGTTGCTTGGGGAATGGACGTCATTGGCCCGATCGAGCCAAAAGCTTCAAATGGGGACAAATTCATCTTGGTTGTAATTGATTACTTCACCAAATGGGTGGAAGCTATTACATTGAAAGCGGTTACCAAGAAAGCAGTAGTAGATTTTGTTCACTCCAACATCATCTGTCGTTTCGATATTCCAAAAACCAATATCACAGATAATGCTGCCAATTTGAATAGTAATCTAATGAAGGAGGTATGCAAACAATTTAAAATAGAGCATCGTAATTCTACTCCTTACCGGCCCAAAGCTAATGGTGCTGTTGAAGCTGCGAACAAGAACATCAAGAAGATTCTTAGGAAGATGGTCCAAGGGTCTAGACAATGGCACGAGAAATTGCCTTTTGCTGTTTTGGGATCCTGGACAACTGTCCATACATCAGTTGGCGCAACACCCTACTTGTTGGTTTATGGCACTGAAGCAGTCATACCTGCGAAATTTGAGATTCCCTCTCTCCGAATCATTGTCGAAGCAGGAATTGAGGACACTGAATGGGTCAAGTCCCGACT
>ML424233.1:0-11186 GCA_005239525.1 Nicotiana knightiana | reverse complement strand
ATATATATATATATATATATATATATATATATTACTAAAAGGATAGGAAAAAGCATCTATATTACGCCAAGTGGCAACCTCACAATATGCCACTTGACAATTTAGGAAAAAGTTAGTTAGATTAGATAATAATTAGTTATTTTTTTAATTTAAATTTTAAAAATTTTAAATTATGCATTATGTGATCTTAATAATTAGTTACTCTTTTTGATTTAATAAATGGAGTTTTAAAATTATTACAAAATAATGAACGAAAATCTATATATTATTAAAAGGAGAGGAAAAAGTATTTACGTTACACCAAGTGCCAACCTCACAATAGGCCACTTGGCAATTTAGAAAAAAGTTAGTTAGGTTAGGTAATAATTAGTTATTTTTTTAATTTAAATTTTAAAAAATTTACATTATGCATTATGTGATCTTAATGATGAGTTACTCTTTTTGAGTTAATAAATTAGGAGTTTTAAAATTATTAAAATAAAAAATGAAAATAATAAGAAGAAAAAAACTGCCAATTTAAATTGGGGAATAGTTTCTTTCAAATAAAAAATCTATATATCTATATATATTATTAAAAGGATAGGAAAAAGCATCTACATTACGCCAAGTGGCAACCTCACAATATGCCACTTGGCAATTTAGGAAAAAGTTAGTTAGGTTAGATAATAATTAGTTATTTTTTTTAATTTAAATTTTAAAAATATTAAATTACGCATTATGTGATCTTAATAATTAGTTACTCTTTTTGAGTTAATAAATTTGGAGTTTTAAAATTATTACAAAATAAAGAACGAAAATAATAAGAAGAAAAAAACTACCAATTTAATTTGGGGAATAGTTTCTTTCAAATAAAAAACTCTATATATTATTAAAAGGATAGGAAAAACATCTACATTACGCCAAGTGGCAACCTCACAATAGGCCACTTGACAATTTAGAAAAAATTTAGTTAGGTTAGGTAATAATTAGTTATTTTTTAATTTAAATTTTAAAAATTTTAAATTATGCCTTGTGTGATCTTAATAATTACTTACTCTTTTTGAGTTAATAAATTTGGAGTTTTAAAATTATTATAAAATAAAAAACGAAAATAATAAGAAGAAAAAAACTGTCAATTTAAATTGGGGAATAGTTTCTTTCAAATAAAAAAAGTTTGATACTTAATAAAATCTTGCTACAATTTAAATTAGAAATAGTTACATTTTTATTATTTTAGAATGAAAGGAAAAAAATTTAAATCTAATCGTCATTAATTAATAATAATCATAATAATCTTCTATATTTATATATTATTAAAAAGAGAGGAAAAGCCCTCTCCTTAAGTCAATTGGGCAGCCTAAAAAGATATCACATGGCATAAGTAGTTAATATTAAATATTTAGTTTATAATTTGTTATATGTTATTGTTTTTCAAGTTGGAGAGTAGTTTCAAGTTGGAGTTTTTAGATTATTTTAAAATAAAAAACTAAAATTGCATTAATTAAAAATCTAGATCTATATACTATTAAAAGGATAGGAAAAGGTATCTACATTACGCCAAGTGGCAACCTCACAATAGGCCACTTGGCAATTTAGGAAAAAGTTAGTTAGGTTAGGTAATAATTAGTTATTTTTTTAATTTAAATTTTAAAACTTTTAAATTATGCATTATGTGAACTTAATAATTAGTTACTCTTTTTGAGTTAATAAATTAGGAGTTTTAAAATTATTATAAAATAAAAAAAGAAAATAATAAAAAGAAAAAAAATGCTAATTTAAATTGGGGAATAGTTTCTTTCAAATAAAAAAAATCTATATATCTATATATATTAGTAAAAGGATAGGAAAAAGCATCTACATTATGCCAAGTGGCAACCTCACAATATGCCACTTGGCAATTTAGGAAAAAGTTAGTTAGGTTAGGTAATAATTAGTTATTTTTTTAATTTAAAATTTAAAAATATTAAATTATGCATTATGTGATCTTAGTAATTAGTTACTCTTTTTGAGTTAATAAATTTAGTGTTTTAAAATTATTACAAAATAAAGAACGAAAATAATAAGAAGAAAAAAACTACCAATTTAATTTGGGGAATAGTTTCTTTCAAATAAAAAACTCTATATATTATTAAAAGGATAGGAAAAACATCTACATTACGCCAAGTGGCAACCTCACAATAGGCCACTTGACAATTTAGAAAAAATTTAGTTAGGTTAGGTAATAATTAGTTATTTTTTAATTTAAATTTTAAAAATTTTAAATTATGCCTTGTGTGATCTTAATAATTACTTACTCTTTTTGAGTTAATAAATTTGGAGTTTTAAAATTATTATAAAATAAAAAACGAAAATAATAAGAAGAAAAAAACTGTCAATTTAAATTGGGGAATAGTTTCTTTCAAATAAAAAAAGTTTGATACTTAATAAAATCTTGCTACAATTTAAATTAGAAATAGTTACATTTTTATTATTTTAGAATGAAAGGAAAAAAATTTAAATCTAATCGTCATTAATTAATAATAATCATAATAATCTTCTATATTTATATATTATTAAAAAGAGAGGAAAAGCCCTCTCCTTAAGTCAATTGGGCAGCCTAAAAAGATATCACATGGCATAAGTAGTTAATATTAAATATTTAGTTTATAATTTGTTATATGTTATTGTTTTTCAAGTTGGAGAGTAGTTTCAAGTTGGAGTTTTTAGATTATTTTAAAATAAAAAACTAAAATTGCATTAATTAAAAATCTAGATCTATATACTATTAAAAGGATAGGAAAAAGCATCTACATTACGCCAAGTGGCAACCTCACAATAGGCCACTTGGCAATTTAGGAAAAAGTTAGTTAGGTTAGGTAATAATTAGTTATTTTTTTAATTTAAATTTTAAAACTTTTAAATTATGCATTATGTGAACTTAATAATTAGTTACTCTTTTTGAGTTAATAAATTAGGAGTTTTAAAATTATTATAAAATAAAAAAAGAAAATAATAAAAAGAAAAAAAATGCTAATTTAAATTGGGGAATAGTTTCTTTCAAATAAAAAAAATCTATATATCTATATATATTAGTAAAAGGATAGGAAAAAGCATCTACATTATGCCAAGTGGCAACCTCACAATATGCCACTTGGCAATTTAGGAAAAAGTTAGTTAGGTTAGGTAATAATTAGTTATTTTTTTAATTTAAAATTTAAAAATATTAAATTATGCATTATGTGATCTTAGTAATTAGTTACTCTTTTTGAGTTAATAAATTTAGTGTTTTAAAATTATTACAAAATAAAGAACGAAAATAATAAGAAGAAAAAAACTACCAATTTAATTTGGGGAATAGTTTCTTTCAAATAAAAAACTCTATATATTATTAAAAGGATAGGAAAAACATCTACATTACGCCAAGTGGCAACCTCACAATAGGCCACTTGACAATTTAGAAAAAAGTTAGTTAGGTTAGGTAATAATTAGTTTTTTTTTTTAAATTATGCCTCGTGTGATCTTAATAATTACTTACTCTTTTTGAGTTAATAAATTTGGAGTTTTTAAATTATTATAAAATAAAAAACGAAAATAATAAGAAGAAAAAAACTGTCAATTTAAATTGGGGAATAGTTTCTTTCAAATAAAAAAAGTTTGATACTTAATAAAATCTTGCCACAATTTTAAATTAGAAATAGTTAACTTTTTATTATTTTAGAATGAAAGGAAAAAAATTTAAATCTAATCGTCATTAATTAATAATAATCTTCTATATTTATATATTATTAAAAAGAGAGGAAAAACCCTCTCCTTAAGTCAATTGGGCAGCCTAAAAAAATATCACATGGCATAAGTAGTTAATATTTAAATATTTAGTTTATAATTTGTTGTATGTTATTGTTTTTCAAGTTGGAGAGTAGTTTCAAGTTAGAGTTTTGAGATTATTTTAAAATAAAAAACTAAAATTACATAAATTAAAAATCTAGATCTATATATTATTAAAAGGATAGGAAAAAGCATCTACATTACGCCAAGTTGCAACCTCATAATAGGCCACTTGGCAATTTAGGAAAAAGTTAGTTAGGTTAGGTAATAATTAGTTATTTTTTTAATTTAAATTTTAACAAATTTAAATGCATTATGTGATCTTAATAATTAGTTACTCTTTTTTATTTAATAAATTTGGAGTTTTAAAATTATTATAAAATAAAAAAGGAAAATAATAAGAAGAAAAAAATTGCCAATTTAAATTGGGGAATAGTTTTTTCAAATTAAAAAAATCTATATCTATATATTATTAAAAGGATAGGAAATAGCATCTACAATACGCCAAGTGGCAACCTCACAATAGGCCACTTGAAAATTTAGGAAAAAGTTAGTTAGGCTATGTAATAATTAGTTATTTTTTTAATTTAAATAAAATTTTTAAATTATGCCTTATGTGATCTTAATAATTAGTTACTCTTTTGAGTTAATAAATTTGGAGTTTTAAAATATTTATTAAATAGAAAAAGAAAATACTAAGAAGAAAAAAACTGTCAATTTAAATTGGGGAATAGTTTCTTTCAAATAAAAAATGTTTGATACTTAATAAAATCTTGCTACAATTTTAAATTAGAAATAGTTACACTTTGTATATTATTTTAGAATGAAAGGAAAAAAATTTGAATCTAATAGTCATTAATTAATAATAATAATAATAATAATAATAATAATAATAATAATAATTTTCTATATTTATATATTATTATAAAGAGAGGAAAAGCCCTCTCCTTAAGTCAAGTGGACAGCCTAAAACATATCACATGGCATAAGTAGTTAATATTTAAATATTTAGTTAATAATTTGTTATATGTTATTGTTTTCAAGTTGGAGAGTAGTTTCAAGTTGGAGTTTTTAGATTATTAAAATAAAAAACTAAAATTACATAAAATAAAAAATACCAATTTAAAATTTATTTATTTTTTTTAATAATGTTTGTTTTTCTTTTTTTTTTTTAATAAAAAGTTTATTTATTCAGAAAATATTATCTAAACTATTAGAATAAAAAAAATATGCATCTTCTATTATATTATAAAAAGAAAGTAGTGTACAAAATTTAGATAAATTAATATGCTAATAAAAGTTTCTATTAACAATGCAATAATACTAAATATTGAATAATATAATAAGAAAAATATAGAACAAAAAAGTTATTCGATGCCTATATAAGTATCATTAATTTAATAGAGCTTTTATTCTTTAAGTTCAGATAATATTATTGAGAGCAATAGGATAAAATTTAAAATAAAAAAATTCAAGAGTAATATAATATATATCTTCTATTACATTATAAAAACAAAGTAATAGATACAAATATTAAACAAGGTAATATGCTAATAAAAGCTTATATTAACAGTGAAATAATATATTTGATAATATAATAAAGAAATAGAGAACAAAAAAGTTATTCAATGACTATATACAATTCTCTTTAATTTAATAGAGATTTTATTCATTAAAATTCAGATAATATTATTGAGAACAATATGATAAAATTTAAAATAAAAAAAATATTTCAAGAGTAAAATATATATATATATATATATATATTCTATTATATTATAAAATAAAGTAGTATACAAGAATATTAAACAAAGTAATATGTTAATAAAAGATTCTATTAACAATGCAATCATATTAAATATTGGATAATATAATACAAAAAACAAAAAAGTTATTCAATGATTATATAAATTCATTTAATTTAATAGAGATTTTATTCATTAAAATTCAGATAATATTATTGACAACTATAATAATTTTTAAAATAACAAATATTTCAAGATTAATAAAATATAGATATCTTCTCTTATATTACAATAAGAAAACGAGCGGACAAAAATATTAAACAAAGTAATATGCTAATAAAAATTTCTATTAACAATGTAAAAATATTAAACACCGGGTCATATAATAAAGAAAAATATAGAACAAAAAAGTTATTCAATAACTATATACGTCCCTTTAATTTAATAGAAATTTTATTATTGGGTATATCATATTGAGAAATAAGATGACAATTGAAACTTATTAAAGCAATACAATCTAATTTGTTCAAACAAGCCCGATCACAACTTAATTTAATCAATATTTTTTAATATTGACCGCGCATCGCGCGAGTATGACTACTAGTTTGTGTAATCTAACAAGCACATTTTTTCTGTCACGTGGCAAAAAAAGAAAACCTTTTCTTTTGTGCTTCAGCGACTTTGACTCCAGCTTTCAACTGTAAAAAGATGGTGACTAGGCAAGTACCCCTCTCCCTAAAATTTGCCTTTTTTGGGACTGAAATGAATCTTTTGTTATGAAAATAGTGGATTTTGATATGAAGGAATGGAGAAGAAGAAGAAGCGGAAAAAAAAAATCAGATAGGTGGGTTTGTATGTCAAAATGGTATACTGTTTGTTGTTCATTTCTGTTGTGCCAAAATGGAAAAATGCCATTGTTGTTCTTGTCTGTATGTCCCAGACTAGTGACCGGAAAACTGAGTTGATTTTTGTTTTGTTTTGTTTTCTTACTGCACTACCGTAAAAGATAATGCAACGACCCGGCCGGTTGTTTTGAGCTTTAGCGCGCCGTTTAGCAGTTTGAGGCCATGAGCAGCTTCACCTCAGGTATTATGACTTGTACGCATTGTCGGACTTGAATTCCGGGAGTTTTGGAGTTGATTTGTGAAGAGAATTCTCCTTTCGGAAGCTTTAAGTTTGAAGAATTGACTAAGGTTGGATTTTTGAGTAAACGGCCTCGGAATCGGGATTTGAAGGTTCCAGCAGGTTCGTATGATGATTTCGGACTTGGACGTATGTTTGGACCGGGTTTTGGGATGACTCGGGAGCGTTCCAGCGTCTATTGTGGAAGTTGGCATTTTGGAAGAAATTCATAAATTTAGATTGAAGTACATTTCAGTGTTATCGATGTCCATTTGGGATTCAGAGTATGGGAATAGCTCTGTATGGTGATTCTGGTATTAGGAGCGTGATCGGAAGTGAATTCGGATGTCCGTAAGTCGTTTTGGAGTCATTTGGCTAAAGTTAGAAATTTGAAGGGTTTCTTAGAAGTTTGACCGGAAGTGGACTTTTTCATATCGGGGTCGGATTCCGATACCGGAAGTTGGAGTAGGTCCGTAATGTCAAATGTGACTTGTGTGCAAAATTGGGGTCCATCAGACGTGATTTGATAGGTTTCGGCATTGAATGAGGAAGTTGGAGTTTTGAAGTTCATAAAGCTCGAATTGGAGTGCGATTCATGATTTTGGCGTTGTTTGATGTGTTTTGAAGGCTCGACTAGGTCCGTAATGTGTTTTGGAAATGGTTGGTGTGATTGGACGGGGTCCCGGGGGCCTTAGGTGGATTCCGGGTGGTTAACAGATCGGATTGGAGTTGGGAGATAGAGCCGAAGGCTGCTGTCATCTGGTGTAACCAGACCTCGCAGGTGCGGAGCCGCAGAAGCTGAAGTGGATGGGCTAGGCTGGGACCGCAGATGCGGGACTGCACCTGCGGAAGGAAGGGCGTAGATGCGGAAGTTGAGGGGATGGAGGAGGACCGCAGAAGCGGATTATGGGTCGCACCTGCGGAACAGCAGAAGCGGTCAAGTGACCGCAGGTGCGTGCTGGAGGCAGTGTTGTTCTTTAAACCAGGGGTTTGGCTCATTTCAACCCCATTTCTTCCATGGGAGCCGATTTTGGAGCAACTTTGAGGTGCCATTTCCACCACCAAGTATGAGGTAAGTGGTTTATACTAGTTTGAGTTAAATACATCGATTATGTATATGTTTTAACATGGAAATTAGTAGAAAGTTGGGATTTTGAGGAAAAACCTAGAAATTGGTATTCTTGGATTTTGACCACGATTTTGGTCATGGAATTAGAAATAAAATATATATTTGAGTTCGTAATGTTATGGGTAAACTTTATCTTCGAAAAATTTCGGAATCGGGGCACGTGGGCCCGAGGGTGATTTTTATCGACTTTGCGATTGGGGTTAGAAATTGTTATAAATTAAATTTTTATGAGTAATTGAGTATACATTTATGGGTTTGCATAATTATTGACTAGTTTTGGAGCGTTGTGTATCGATTTGAGTTGTCGGAAGGGCTTGGAAGCCGGTTAAGAAACTTCAGAGCGAGGTAAGTCTCATTTCTAACCTTGTAAGGGGGAATTGTCCCCATAGGTGAAATAATTAATTAAGTGATACTATTTGTGGGGGCTATATACGCACGAGGTGACGAGAGTCCCGGCGTAGCTACTATTATGCTTTTGTCCGGGTAGTTTAGGACCCAAAAGCATACTTTACTTGCCGTACTTGTGATTTTGCTAATAAATTTAAAATTCTTAAATCATATCGAACTTGGCAAATGAATTTCTAAAATTATTAAACACCATCATCTTGACTATTAAATGAGAAATTGTCATTTCCTTGGGTAATTGTCTTCCTGATGAAGTCTGAATTGACTGTTTGAATGTGTGTATCTATGAGTACCTGCGTTGCATGTATGATTCGTGAGCGGGTTAACTCTATTATTTATATTTGACCGTGTCGCACGTACGATTCGCGAGCGGGGTAATAGATTCATCTATGGTTCGCGCCGTTCGACCCTCCGGCAGTGCACATTTTATTATTTTGTTAGATCGCGCCATACGACCTTGGCATTGCTTGCGCATGGTATTTGCTGGGCACTTTCTGTGATTTGAACTGTTTAATTTCCTCGAGATATAAGTTGTCAACTGAAATGACGGAAATTGAAATTATAATTATGAAAGAAGTTGTCCCATCATGTTGTTATTTGTTATTTAATTATGACATCCATGCTTAGCATCACATTTAATTATATCAATTTGACCTCTAGTAAGTGTCAAAGTCGACCTCTCGTCACTACCTCTTCGAGGTTAGGCGGGATACTTACTGGGTACACGTTGTTTTTGTACTCATAGTACACTTGATGTGCATTTCTTTGCATATGCACATGTATGTCTAGTGGCCTAGTTGGCACAGCGGCATGTTTGATTCGAAGACTTAGATGAGATGCACCTCTCGAGACGACCCGCAGCCAGCAGAGTCCCCTTCAGAGTATTTTATCTATTGTCCAATTGTATCCGAACGGTTATTGTATTACTTCTTTTAAATTTCTAGAAATTGCTCGTGCACTTGTGACACCGGGTTCTGGGATGTATATGGGATTAGTTAGTATTGTAAAGTGGTTAAAGACATTATTATTTCCTCGGTGAAGTTCATTATTTATTTCTAAATGTAAGGAAAAGAAATGATTTCAAAAATATTAAAATGAGGATTTAATTAACTATTTAGTGTTGTCTTGCCTGACAGTGGTGTCCGACGCCATCACGACGTTTAATGGATTATGGGTCGTGACAACATGGTAGCAGAGCACTAGATTCCCTTAGGTCTCACGAGTCATGAGAAAGTCTAGTAGAGTCTTACGGATCGGTACAGAGACGTCTGTACTTATCTTCGAGAGGCAACAGGGCTGTTAGGAGTACTTCCCTTCTTGATTCCTCATCGTGCGGTTTGATTCCTTTGAGGCTTATGACTATGTTTCTTTCCTACTCAATCTTACGCGACGCGAAGCACTTGCTATAAACGGGAATTTGAGGAATCTTAATGGTACTACAGATATGGTGCAGGATGCTACTCCCTGCATAGTTGGTTGGGGCTATTGTCATCGCCTTGCGGAAGGAAATTCTGTCATTTCAGCTTGGTAGCTACAGTTCTGAGAGCTTTGAGGCTATGCGCAGATTACTATGATGCTCCTGATTGGTTATCGCACGGTATTGATGTGATGGTAGGATGCGTGCCCATATATTGGGGCAGTGAATGACCTGAAAGGAGGTCTGCTCAGAGCGTGATTTGAGATTCAGTATTTTATTCCCGGCGGAGGAAGGGCAGTTGGACTATAAATGTTCAGGTTTGCGTTGATAGGGTAACGAGACTTGGTGTTTTCAAGTGTGGTGGAATTTTTATCTGCGACTGATGCGAGGCTAGAATTCATGGTTTAACATGTTATATGCCCTACATTTTATGTGCGTTAATGATAAAAATACACTTTTTATGTGCATAATGGAGTCTATTTCATGTGTAGGTGAATTGGAGATGGAAGCCGAGCTAAATGGATGCAAATACGTCGAAAATACGCTCAAGAGGCGAAGAGGAGTGCACCGGGCTATAGCCGGGCGTTTGAGCCTTAAGGCCAGGCCTAGCCTGGCGTTATCCAGGCGCCAGAGCCCAAACGCCAGCCCTGGCCAGGCGTTATCCAGGCGTTTGGCCTGTAACGCCTGGCCCCTGATCCGGTCAAATCCGAGTTTTGAAGAGTTTTAAGTGTTTCCCGGTTGGAATAGAAGTCTCCTACACGTTTAGGGTTTATCCCAAACATATAAATAGACCCAAAAACACAACTTGAAGAGAGGAAGCCATTGAAGTGAAGAAAAACCTGTGGATTACTACTCAGTGAAGCAAACATTGATTTTTATAGCTTTTATTCATTATTTTGTAGTTCAATTATGCAAGTTATTTTAGAATTGATTCTTATGAATATGAGTAGCTAATTTTCTTAATCTAGGGTTTTGGTGGAACCCGTTGGGGGATAAACTTATTGTGTTATTAATATAGTTTTGATTGGTTGATTAATCTCTATTTGTTCAACTACGTTCTTGTTGTAGTTGATTGAAAGGGCCCTCAATTAGCTGTTCCTATTTATTATGTATCTACTTAAGAGAGAGTGCATATTTAGGTAATTGTTTGAACAACACCACTCCTGGAGTATAAACGAAAGTCATAACCAAGGGATTAGAGGTTGGATTAGAGATAACGATACCTCGGGTGCAATCTAAAGTGAACTGTAATGCAATCTAGCTAGCGTAACTTAAGAGAGTGCGTCTAGTAAATTTTCATAATTACTTGAGAGAGATTTCTGATAGATAGAGTNCCTTAGACCTTTATTATCATTATTTACAACACATTGTTAGTAATTGCTAGTTTATTATTATTGTCAGTAGAATTAGTAAAACATCACCAAGTTATATTAAAAAGTCTTGAGAGAATTGATTGAGTAAAAGTTGCGTATTCTGACAAATTAATTGATACGTAAATTCCCTGTGGGATCGACTCTTGGCGTAATACCCCGGATTATATTTGCAATGCCCGCTTAGTATTTTATTAGACATAGTTGAGCGTGAT